>JAQGBY010004703.1:0-16045 GCA_034698785.1 Mycogona germanica | reverse complement strand
CTGGTAATTTTGCCTAGCCCAGGCTTAGTATAAGCTACCTAGGTAGGGATCTTTAGCGTGTACCTGACATCGTACAGGCACTGGTCCCACGGCTTTACTTCCATTCCAAAGGAACGCGCGTTAAGGAATTCTATCGCCCGAAAAATTCCGAAGGTGTCGGCCGGAATCGAAACCGCGATCACGGGCTAAGAGGAGAACAGGGTGTCGTTTCCTGGCGATTCTTCGGCACACTGTGATTGGCTGATTTGGCGACATTTCGCTAGCGAAGTTGGCAAAGCCAAAAAAGTGGTTTCTCGACCTCTCGATTTCGAATCTGTGACGTAGCGCAGCGAAGAAAAGTAGTCATTTTACAAATTACAAATTTTACCCATAAGCAGCCCCCTAGAGAGGGGCCTATGGCGGGGGTCGAAAGACCAGTCGCCGCCAATCAGGCGGCAAAACGCTCACTGCCGAGTCGACCCTCAAACTCTGCAGACAGCGCGCCACACACGGAGGTGCTATTCCTCCAACACCCCTCCTCACCAGAGGGGGCGTCACAAAACCAAAAACACTAGAACGACTAGAACATCACCTGGGGCAAGAGGGGCTTCACAATCGGCAGAGGGAGGGGGAAGCAAACTAAAAACAACACTACCCCACTACCCTCCAACACTGGTAAAAAGTTCCCTCTACTGCTGCAGGTGAGCTGGCAATGACGACAGGCCACCCGGCCCTGGAGAGGTGGCATAGCAAACACAAGACTCATCTTGACGATTCGTCCCGACGAGGAGGCAACCAGGAACGACGAGACTAGTTCAACCCAAGAGCGCCCACAAACTCAATCATGAGCTTCTAGAGGGAGGGGCTTGGTGAACAGGTCTGCCAGCATATCTTCGCTTGGACAGTACAGGAGCACCAAGACACCCTGCTCTCGAAGATCTCTGAGTTGGTGGTGGCGCACGTCGATATGTTTCGTCCTGGCCTTTGATCTGTCCGAGTCCACCATCGCGATGGCTCTTTGGTTGACCTCGTGGAGCAGAGTAGCGGCACGCTGGGGCAGCAGCAAGTCCTTCAGCAACTGCCTAAGCCACAACAGCTCACAAGCGCGTGGGAGGCGGCAACGTACTCTGCTTCCGTTGACGACACCGCAGGGGCCACGTCCGGCCGAGACACGGTGGCGAGGTAGAACAGGCTCCCTATTGCCTGCCGATACCGCTTGTTGTCCGGTAGCAGCGGGCTGACCTCCAACGGTGTGGCCAGGAGACCAGTCTCCATCGGCATGGCAACAGGCCAACCGTCCACCATCCCATGTTCGGCGAGCAACTGGAACACCTTGGTGGCCTGATGGAGCAGACAACCACCATCCTCAGCACAGTCCACCTGAATCACAAGATAGTGGCGGACCTCCACCAGGTCACATACAGCAAAGTGTTCATGGATCTCCTGACCGCCTCGACAGGTCACCTCCAAGGTGGCCGCAGCCACGAGCAGATCATCCACGTAGAGCAGCACATACGTCGGGCTGCCATGGCAATCCTGACGTACATAGAGGCACTGGTAGGTGGAGCTCAGGTGAAGTGCAGGCTAGAGGGCCGCGTTAGCCTGCTCATTCCACGCTCTGGCTGATTGCTTAAGTCCGTAGAGCAAGCAATGCAGATGACAGGCCATCCCCTCCTGGCCAGGAACAACAAACCCCTCAGGCTGATCCATATAAAGTTCCGCGCGGAGCATGCCATTGAGGTAGGCTGTCTGGACATCAAGGTGGCAGATGTGGAGCCGCTGCTGAATGGCTACGGCGAAGAGCATGTGCATGTGCATCCGTATCTTGTGGCACACCACCGGCACGTAGGTCTCGTCGTAGACCCATCTGTGTCTTTGTGAGAAGCCGCGCGCCACCAACCGCGCTTTGTACTTGTGAACTTGTTCAGCACCATCCAGCTTCTTCTTGAGGACCCACTTGGCTGAGATCGTCCTCCTCCCAGGTGGGAGCTGGACCAAGTCCCAAACGTGGTGGTGGGCTAGCGAGCGCATATCTTCCTCTGCGGCGGCGATCCAATGCTGGCGCTCCAACTCTGTCAGAGTGACCACCTCCTTCCAGAAAGTGGGTTCCCTGGCCACAGCGCCTACCGGCGACACACAGTCAGCCAGGTTGCCAAAGCAAGGCAGGGCGGCACCACACTTAACCGAGGTGGTGGCACTCCTTGCGTGGGCTGCTCCGATCTCCTGATCGGTGAGGTGGTAGACTAGATCCGTATCATAGTCTTTGCTCCAACTGGCCGGCCACGGCGGGCTGGAGTGCGCAAACGAGCGTCGTCCTCGCCAGATAGGTCCTCATCATCATCCACACGGTCCACTGCCAGAGGCATTTCACTCAGGCCATCATCCGACTTTGCAGCAGCTCACTCCCACGGCCAACTGCTCCCTGGGGAAGATGTCCTAGATGAGCCACCATCCTGGCTATCCGCGCTGCTGGAGCTGGAGATGCTGGGAGCTGCCACTCCACCAACACTCTCCACGGTAGGGGCCACGCTGCTCCAGGAAGTGGACTGAACGTGCAACGCTGACTTTACCAGACTGCCGGTTGAGGATGCGGTAGCCTTTGGAGTGAGCATCGTAGCCTACAAAGACCCCCAGCTTGCCCGGTCATCCCACTTCTTGCGCCCTTGACGTGGTACCAACACGTAGACAGCCGTGCCAACGCTGGTACGGGGTAGGTGGGATGGATCTTGACGGAAGACGATTCTGTAGATAAGCCGCAGTGGTCAACGCCTCTCCCCAGAGGCGCATGGGCAGGTACGCATCTAACAGCATACACCGCCCCATCTCAGTGAGGGAGCGGTTCTTCCATTCAGAGACACCATTCTGCTAGGGCGTGTGGACCACCATAGCGTAATGCTCTACCAGCTGCCACAGATGAAAGGCCACCAGTGTCTGCAGTAGTCACCAAGAGGCCAGTTTTGGCAACTGGGTGGCTACTGCAGTCTGCATTGCTGTCTGCTCAAGGGGTTGGCCCTCTAGTGGGTGTTTTATGCAACTGGCATCCAACAGCAGGAAGTCAGTTTGCTCTTCCATTTTGGACTCCTTTTCTGGATTGATGGTTGGAGTAGGAGGTGGTGCTGTTGTCCTGAGTCTTGGTTGATGTGTGTGGTTCTGCTGTTCGGATTTGTGCCTGGTTTCTATTGTTCTCCTGTGGCCATTCTTCTGATGGTAGATGAGTGCAATTTGTTGCTCACCTCCCCACTCTACTCCCCTTTTTGGGTGGCATCCCCTGTTCCTGAGGACTGTTGTCCCCTGCTGTCTTCAACTGGGTTGAGAGGGTGTCCCCTAAGTCAAGGGTGCTCTCCACTCAACTCCAGGTTCTTCAGGAGTGCTCCTCTGGAGGAGTCTCCTTGTTGGCTGAGAATCACCAGGTGGATTACTGGATCCCCTTTGTCTTCCCTCTGTTGGCTGTAGTTTGGATTCAGCCTGAGCCTGAGGGGGACCAGCCTTGTTTGGAGTGGCTGCTCTTCTTGCTGCTGGAGTTTTTCTGACGGTGTACAGTACCCTGCCAGTGGGGTGCTGTACTGGTTTTGGTTTTTGGTTTTGACTGTGCTTTTTGCTACAGGATTTTGCAGCGCCTTTTCCACGTGGTCACTAGTGGCACCCATTCGTTCACCATGATTCCCAGTACGCATCAAGAACTGCTGCTGGGGATGGTCAACAATGCAGAAGGAGCTGTGGGCGATCATTTATGCGGTGAAGCATTTTCGCCAGTATTTCGAGGTGCCATTTACGATCTCCACTGATCACCATTGTCTCTGCTATCTCTTCACTGAGAAAGAGCCTGCCACAATCCTGGCACGGTGGGTCGTGTTCCTGCAGCAGTTCCGCTTCAAGATGGCCTTCAAGGAAGGAAGGTGCAATGTGGATTGTTTGAGCAGGTATGGCACCTGGCAGCCAGAGGACACCGGGTACATCATTTCGGTGGTGGCGGAAGAAAATTTCTTGGTGGTTCAGGAAGGAGATACACATCCAGAAGGAGTTGGAGGACAATGTCGAACGGTGAAGCGTGATCCGGAGAGTGGAGCTGTTTATTATCACAAGCTGAAGGATGGCGTCTGCTGAGGTTGCTTTACATTCCAGATTCGCTCATTCCCAAGGGTTTGGAGGTGGCACATGGAAATGGTTTGATGGGTCACATGGGGAGTTAAAAAGACCTGTCACCAGCTGAAGGATTTGTACTTCTGGCCTGGCATGTTTTTTCAGGTGAAGAACTTTTGGGGTGCTTGTATGCCATGCTAGCTGCGTAACATTCCCTATCAAGTACCGTTTGGAGAGCTGATGCCCATCGTAGCTACTGAGCCGCTGCATACCATTCCCATGGATTACATCATTATGGATTTGTTCACCAAATGGATATGGTGCAAGGCAACTAAGTGGGCTGATGCCATGTCAGTGGCTCATTTCCTGTTTTATGACATCTGCTTGCACTATGGTTTCCCAAAGCGGCTATTGAGTGATAAGGGGACAGCATTTCTGTCCAATGTGATTGCTTAGCTGTGTCACCTGTTGGACATTCTCAAGGTGAACACCAGCTCCTACCATTCAGCCACAAATGGACAGTGTGAACGCTGAAACCAGACTGTCATCAATTTGCTAGTGAAGTTTGTGAGAGACAATACAAATTGGTGGGATGAGTTTCTCCCACTCATCTTCTACCAGGTGAACACTTCCCACCAACCTTCCCCAACCTTCCTTGAGCCGGGAGGCCAGCCGGTGGTGCATTGACTCCTGCATCTTCACGCCCAGTGCAGGGAGTCAAGTGATGTTGGCAGATGACACACGGTTGATGGCCTCAGGTGAATGCCAGGTGGCTTTGACCTGCTCCCTCCCAGATGGTGGCACCGGCCACATACAGCTCAACAGGACCCTCCATGTGCCCAAGATGGGGGTCGGCCTGCTCTCCGTGCACAGGATGATGGCCGTCAGCCTGGATGTACTCTTTCATGGGGACTCCTGTACCGTCTCAGATTCAAGTGGTTGCATGGTGCTGCGTGGCCACAGCAGTGGCCGTCGAATTGTACTGGCTTGAGCAGTCAGCCAGACATGGTGTCTGGATCATTCCCACAGCAGCCATCTGCTCCTGGAGTGCTGGAGCAGCACCACGCTGCCCATGTGGCCACCATCAGGTGAAGGACAAGCTGGCCACCGGCCTTGGTCAGGTTTCCACCTCCGGTGCTGAACAATGTCATCGAGATTGTCGTGAGTGTGCGCAGGGCAAGTTGGTGGCCCTCCCCTTTCCCACGAAGGCGACACAGGCCAGGAGGCCCGACCAGGTCATCCACACCGAAGTTTGTGGACCGCTGAACCGGCCCAAGCCCTGTTGGGATTGCGCTTCTTTGTCCCATTTGTGGATGATTTCTCTCACTTCACAGTGGTCCGCCTGCTCAAGTGGAAGTCAGAGGTGGCCGCCGTGGTCAAGGAGTTTGTCGCTGCAGTGACGGCCAAGTTTGGACACGTGCCGGCCATCTTACGAACAGATCATGGAACATAGTTCACTGTCGACCACCTGCAGTGCTCCCTCCATGCGGTGGGGTGGAGCATCATGCTGCGGTGGTCCACACGCCCCAGCAAAATGGTGTCTCCGAAATGAAGAACCGCTCCCTCACTGAGATGGGGCGGTGCATGCTGTTAAATGTGAGGCTGCCCATGCACTTCTGGGGATAGGCGGTGACCACCGCTGCTTACCTACAGAATCGTCTTCCATCTAGGTCCATCCAGACTACCCTGTTCCAGCCCTGGCACGGGACTGTGCCGAATGTGGCCCACCTGCACATTTGTCATGGCAGCTGTCTACTTGTTGGTGCCACGTCAAGAACACAAGAAGTGGGATGACCAAGGCAAGCTGGGGGTCTTCGTTAGGTACAACACCCACTCCAAGGGCTACCACGTCCTTGATCAGCAGTCCAGTATTCAGCATTGCTCAGTCGATCCACTTTCTGGAGCAGCGTGGCCCAGCCAGGACGCGTATGGCTCCTACCGTGGAGTGTTGGTAGAGTGGCAGCTCCCATCATCTCCGACGTTAGCAGCGAGGATGGCCAGCCGGCCTCTCGTGGCTCGTCTAGAACATCTTCCTCTGAAAGCAGCTGGCCGTGGGAGTGGTCTGCTGCTGAATCATCAGACGATGATGCCCTTGTTGGCCAGTGTGGCATGCCTCCGGCTGCGGGCAGCATCGATGACAAGGAGTACCTTTCCGGTGGGGACGACAGTGAAGGCTCAGTGGGGTCAGTCTTGGGTGAGATGGCCAGCTTGGCAGCACCACCCCACCTCACTTTGGCAGCCAGCCGGTGCCGTGGCCAGGGAACCCACTTCCTGGAAGGAGGTGGTCGCTCTGCCGGAGTTACAGCACCAGCATTGGATCACCAGCATTGGATTGCCACCGCAGAGGAAGAGATGCACTCCCTCACCCATTTTTGGTACTTGGTTCAGCTCCCACCTGGCCGCCATACCATCTCGGCCAAGTGGGTCTTCAAGAAGAAACTCGATGGTGCTGGACAAGTCCACAAATACAAGGCGTGCCTGGTGGCACCCAGCTTATCCCAATGCCATGGTTGGGACTACGACAAGACCTATGTGCCGGTGGTGCACCACGAGATGGTGCACATGCTCTTCGCCGTAGCCACTTAGCAGCGAATCCACATCCGCCACCTCGATGTCTAGACAGCCTACCTCAATGGTGTGCTGCGAGAAGAACTGTATATGGATCAGCCGGAGGGGTTTGTGGTTCCTGGCCAGGAGGGGATGACCTGTCATCTATGTTGCTGCCCTCTCCAGCCTACACTTCACCCGGAGCTTCGCCTAGCAGTGCCTCTACGTTTGGCAGGATCGCCGTGGCAGCCCAACATACGACCTGCTCGTGGTTGTGGCCACCTCGGAGGTGACCTGTCGTGTTGGCCGTGAGATCCACGGACACTTTGCTGTACGTGACCTAGGAGAGGTTTGCCACTAACTCGGCATTCAGGTGGACTGCACTGAGGATGGTGGCCGTCTGCTCCATCAGGCCATTAAGGTGTTACAGCTTCTCGCCGAGCATGGGATGGCAGACTGTTGGCCAGTTGCTATGCTGATGGAAACTGGGTTCCTGGCCACACCATTGGAGGCCAGCCCACTGCTGCCAGACAACAAGCTCTACCGGCAGGCGATCGGGAGTCTGCTCTACCTCGCAACTGTGTCTTGGCCAGATGTGGCCACTGCGGTGGGTTTCCTCTGCCGGAAGATGGAGACCCCACCGAGCGTGACTGGGCCGCCGTCATGTGAGTGATGAGGTACCTGGCCGGCACGGCACACCTGGTTCTCCATCTACCTGTCTCTGGTGCTCCTCTCCTTGTCAAGTAGGTCGACGCTGACTGGGCTGGCAATCGGGTAGATTGCAAGTCGACCTCGGGCTATGTGTTCCGACTTGGACAGGCCAATGTGGCCTGGTCCACCCTGGAAGCAAGGAGCAGTCGCGGTGTCATTGACAGAAGCAGAGTATGTGGCCGCCTCCCACGCCACCTGTGAGCTGTTGTGGCTCAGGCACCTGTTAAAGGACTTGCTACTGCCTCAGCGTGCCGTGACTTTGCTTCACGAGGACAACCAGGGAGCCATTGCCATGGTGGACTCTGATAAATCGACAGCCCGGATGAAACACATTGACATGCGCCACCACCAACTCAGGAATCTGTGTGAGCAGAGGATACTGGTGCTCCGTACTGTCAAAGGGAGGACATGTTGGCAGACCTGTTCACCAAACCCCTCCCTCGAGAAGCTCATGAGCAAGTGGTGGGCGCTCTTGGGTTGGTCTAGCCTCGTCGCTCCTGGTTGTCTCCTCATCAGCTCCGATAGCCAAGACATGTCTTGCATTTGTGTGCTGTGTGTTGTGTTAGTGTATGTATGTCACCTCGCCAGGGCTGGGTGGCCTGTAGCCGTCGCCAGCTCACCTGGAGCAGAAGATGTGCTAAATATAGTTCTAAGTGTCATCCTATATTTATATTGTGACCTATTTTATGCGAGTCAGAAGTATTAATTTTTTTAGATACTTCACTCTCGTCACCGGTTTCCCAGTTCGTGTCCAGCAGATTCTATATTTATTTTTCAATGACAGAGCTTTTGTAACTCAGCAGATGCCAGAAGTGCCAATACCCCATGAAAATTGCTTAGTTTTGTCTAGGGCCGAAGAGAGGGCGGAACCACTTTTGCTCAACTCGACATGGGATCAAGAAACGCTTTCTTTGTGCTACCGAAGTTGGGAGCAAAATTGGGAACCCACAATAACTTCTGCGCAGTGACGTCAGTACGCGGAAGGTTTTTCTTCGTGCCGAAGAATCGTCGGGAAACGATGTCTTGTGGCCAGAATCAAAATGCAAGGAAAGCACATTAGCTACTCAGGTGTTTTGGCATTTCGAAAATAAAGCTTTGGCAAATTTCTCTTGCTGATAGATCACAATCTCGAGTGAGTCATTAAACATTTTTTCCCCTGCCTAACTTGCCCTAACCAAAAATTTGATAAAGTAGCCGAAGTGACCATAGTTAATTAATAATTAATTAGGCTTCGTGGAAACACGGAAAGTTTGCTGAGAATGAAGGATTTCATGTCTTTGTTTAGAATTTTTCATTGACGTGACCTTCCCCAACACATGTCAGTTCACATCTAGCATACCCAAGACGAGATCACTCGAAGATCTCCTCTTCAATGACCAACCAGAAGTTGAGGTTATTCTCACCTATCGAGAGAGACCCTGTTGCCGAATGGATTGACCCACGATCCAGCAGTGATACAACCTTGAGAACAAATTCCTTGGGCATCAATGACGAGTGACCCAAGATTTCCGTCCGAATGACCTGCACAACCTACACATGCACATATACAAAATCGAAACACCATGATTTTAACAAATACCAACAACGGTGCTAATTCAGCATTACATATTTCTTCTAATGATAACTCACTTTACAGTCGATTGCTTCGTCGGCCTGCGATTCTTCTAACGTCCTCGAGTTGGGCGGGGAACTCTTGGTGAACAGGAATTCCTCCAGCGCCAGGGCCAGCTCACCCCAGGATGAGACGAAATCTTTTTCTGCAGGAAAAAAGAGCAACAAAACAATGACTTATTCTTTCCAATAGACAAATCTTTTCAACACAAGTCGAACAGCTTTTGCATTCATGAGTGCAACTTTTTTTAATTTTTATTTCAACATAGAGTAATTAGGTACAATCAGCAAGTGGGGGAAGAAGACAAACCAAATCAGAAAAAGTTTACTCTATGCAAATGTCTGGACCTTCACCTTGCCTGGGCAATATTTGAAGGTCCAACAAAGTCAATTACAAAAAATTACATTTGAACAACTTGGAAATTTCATCTGGCTTATTAAGATCGTACCGTATTTCTTGGCAACTGAAAGACCTTTGGCCAAAACTGTGAGAAGCGCCTGAATTGCCAGCTTCCACGTGGTCTGCGAGGGACACGAATATTTCATGGCCAAGGGCAGGCGAAGCGTCTGATAAAATGGAACACAAAAATATAACGGCACACACACACCCACCCTAAACTCGAGCACAAACCCGCAACAAACTCATGAAATGAATGCAATTTCTTTCGTTATGAGAGAAGTTAAATTTCTCACCTTCATAATACTACGAAAAACGCCGGCCTGAATCACCGACGGATTGTCGCAAGTCCGTGAGTACAGCTCGACCACCATTTCCAATGACTTCTCGGCGAATGGCACATAGGTTGCCCCCGCGCAGTACACCTGAAAATGAACAAGATACGAAAGAAACTCAATCATTTTAACGATCCACATGACTTGATTCTGAATAAAGTAAAGCTAACACTAAAATAAATTAAAACAATTTCCAGTGCACCCAAAATCTACAATTATGATAAAATTGCGACCTTTCAGTCTAACCTCTCTCGGTTAGAGTTAAAATGCCTAAAGATCAGATTTTAAGATCGCTCGGATTCAGTCGTATCTCTATTTTAGACTTAGGCAATGGTGCAAAATATGCTGAAACGCATGAAATAATCTCGACAAACAATGAAACCATGACAAGCAAGAATTTAAACAATGGTTGCGAAACGCAAAATTTCTATATCATTTAAAAAGTGCGGCTTAAAACTTCGCGATTTTGAATGAGAATGCACAATTTGCGCATCATTTGTGTCTAGACGATGATGATTTTGAACACTGCCGGGTATGAAAAAAATCTGAACTGTGTAGTAGTAAAGATGCTGCAACAAACCGGCAGGGGTTTCTGGTTGTTGCCCTCCTGCAGTTGTTTGGGTCCGTGACATGCATACTCGCTGAAGTTGAGTAGCAGACCGATGAGCTGTGGAATGGCCGTGTAGAGGTTGCCACCCTCGCCGGACAGGGCTGACATCTTGAGCACCTCAACTGCGGTCAGCGCAGACTCCTGCAGCGGTGTGAGGGTGGGGTCGGTGACGGAGAGTAACAGGAACGCCGATGACATCTCATTGTGAATTGGCGTGGCAATCGTCTCGGACAGGACGTTTGAAAACTTTTGCAAGTCGGAAGCCACGAACCTGTAAAAATAGCGAAGAACATATTTAATTTGTAGTTCATGCAATTATGATAGACCTCGGAAAAATGACTCTTGAAAGGAAGATGTTTTCAAACATATCTTTTTTCAAAAGTCTAAAGTCAGCGCCAAGTCTCTATAAAAATTACTTTTATAGAAACTTCCCTTATTACACGTTTACAATAATGATTCATATTACATGTAAGGAGAACAAGACATCCAATTGTGAGCAAACTACAAATCATTTATTCCGACGATTTACAATTCGCGAATTGCGATTACAGAGACGCGGTATGCAGTTCAATTGGTGAGCGAGCGGGCGAGTGAGTGAGTGATGGGCGATGGATGTCGGTATCGATCTCTTGATCGATCTCGTCTCCATCGCAGTTGGTTGCTTGGCTACCCTTTCTTGGCGGTAGTACGCCTCACATGTATAAATTTATGATTACAATATGATGGAAATTATACAATTGTAGGACATATTTTGACATCGCCGTGTCCATGGACATAAAATTTTGTTGTTGTAGTTGGCCGAGCTTAGCTTTCGAATTCTTGATCCATCTAGATCTAGGATGGAACAAGGCGATGTGCCTGTCTTATGTGAGGCGATCAATTTTTTGGATGTAGATGTAGGGAGCGCACGCACATTGCTCATCTGTTCATTGAGGGCATTAGCCCTATGTCAATGAAATATGACTTAGCCACCAATTGGTCAAAATATCCGGGGCCTTTCATAGTAATCTCACAGCTGTCCAATTAGGAGACTAATAGTTTGCTATTGTTATTTAATTAGAACTGGTAATTGCAAAAAATATAATTTCGAAATTACCAGTTCAAATTAAACAATAATAGTAAAATATTATAAAAATCCATAATCACGATTATCACTCAAATTGATTTTGGGGGAAATAATTTCAAGGTTAAAATCACATTCATTGCAGGGATTTCAAGCAAACCATCGAGTCTAGAGCAGCAAATAGCGCTGGGCAGATTGAATTCGAAATTTTGTTTGCTTATAGGAAACAAAAATGGAAGGAACGTACCTCGGCTTGACCAGTCGAAAGAGAGGTGGGAATATCTGCATGAGCGCAGTCAGGAATGCCTGCGACGGTATGTAGGCGGGACTAGTCTGATTGTTGGGCTTGGCAGTCACCTTGGTACTCTCTGTTCCGATTTTGTACCACACCTTTAAGGCGGCCGACCACATGGTGATCTCCTCGGCACCCTGCAGGGGATCATCACCCTCACCCTTCACCACCTGCAGGATCTCTTGGAAACTCTTGAGAGCGGCCAGTGACACCTGAGACGGATAAAAAAAGTGGGCGACATGCGATGAGCTCAACTACAGTAACCACGATACTGGCTGAAGTTCGATAAACAGTTCGATACAATGTCCCATGGCCTCACATCATCAACATATAACGACGCAATAACGAGGTAATGTACCTCACATGAATTCTTTTGAACCCTCCTTCCAACTATAATACGAGCGAAATTAACAGGCTAGATCTTTTCATAAGATTAGCTAGCCGTTCCCCTGCTATGTGCGAATATAATCCCCAACAGTCCAACATTATCACTGAATTAGTAGACGATTCTATTTTTTATGGCTACGTACTGCACTTGGCTACTCCGCATAACCGCGGGCTCCGGTCTGCCCTTGTATTAGCAACAACAAAAACTTATACATACTAACCTCATCGTTTTTTCCCAGCGAGCCAGCCTCCACGAACTCCAACAACAGCGCCCAGGCACGGCCAAAGTCACCCAGCGTCTGAAGTAGTTCCCGCCGAGTGGCGAACACCCTCGCGACGCCTGACAGCACCAGCACCTGCGTCTCGGCCCACTGCTTCTGGGCGGTGTTGCGCGAGTGGTGGATGAGGATGTTGCCGCCCAGGTCCATCTTGTCAGTCGAGGCAGAGTCAGACAGCGAGCGAACGCGGTCCAGCAGCGGAAACAGTACCTAATGCCAGGATAGAAAACCTCCTGCATCAGGAAATTAAATAAGCACATAACTTCACTAATTTCAAACTGCCCCCGAATGAATTGATTGAAGCCAAACCTAGAAATTAATATTCTGTTTGATCGCTTTAAGTAAACTAGTATTATCAGTGAAATTCCAAAATAAAATAAAATCTGTGAGACGGTAAGATTAAATGTTACCACACTCTTGCTTTTTAGGGTATTCATTTTGGCAACAGGTTGAGCTAACAGGTAGCGGCACAATGAAAAACCAGCTCAATTCATTCAGGTCAAACAAAATCAAATATTATAATAAAAATAAATAAATGTATATGGATGGCCTAGGACGGTAAACGTCATCACATTCTGTGGCACACGCTAGCTCACCTGCCACAGAACCGCCTGCCAGGTGTCACGCTCCAGAATGGCTCCGTGTGCGCTGACGGTGGAGAAGAGCGTCTGCCCGGCGCTCTTGCGCACCGCTGGTCGTGGGTCCACACACAGATCGGCCAGCCATGAGTAGAGGCACATCCACAATCGTTCGAATGGCGCCAGGTGACTAATGGAGTCGGGCACCGGGCTGGCATTGGTGGGGTTTCCATTGGATGCTAATCGCGTCGCCACCGCAGTCTCTTCCTCTTTGTCGGCGTCTAGATTGGCGCAGATCCGCTCGCGGTTCTGGTGGAAGTGATCGGCTACGTTCCACTGAGGCATAAATCAGGGAATAGGGCGAAAAATTCATATCTATTAAGTTTATACCGGAAGCAGATAGTCGTTATTCGATCGGGCTCTCCATAGTGCCAATGAAACAGCACTAGCTACAACAGCATAGTGCAGTTTAGTTTCTCAACCGCACTCCCAAAAGCACTAGTTTAAAAAAAAGTGTTCTTCGAGACAGAGTCCGGTTGAGCTAATGCTCTAGTAGGAGCCTGTCTAACAATTTGATAAACACCTAATAAACACACACTAGCATCTTTCAGAAAGACATAAATTGCTAGGCCTATTTATTTTGTTGTCTTTGGAAAACAAGACACTTAATTTATTACTAGCTCTTTCAATAGAATTTAGGAAAATAATTTCAAAATTATTAGTACAATTTTATAAAGTTTCTAGTTTGTTAGTCTATCTAACATAATAATGACATTACTATTGAAATGTGGTGAAATAACTGAGAAGAACTAAGTGATTACTCTTGATTACCTTATTCCTTATTACAAGAACCATGTGGCATTTTACATGATGCCATTTGCAATTATACAGAAACGTTAACATTTGACATCCTACATATAACGTATTACATGTGACATATGTCACTTGACGTTTGACGTGTGACATGTCAAACACAGTAAAACACAGTTGAGGATTCGCATTCCTTCAACAATTACAATCCCCCTTCCGAGCCAAAAGCCCAATATTGGTCGCTTTTCTTATATCCACTAATGATTCCCATTCCAATATTGACAACATGTCTGTCACACTCACTATCCACTCAACCAAATATATCACTAACAAATCTAGCAGACCATCTCAATTTCACCTATGAGTCCCACCTGGTAGGGATCCCATACGGAGCTACAGTATTCAAGCAAAGTTCTGACCAAAGAAAAATAGGCCACTGACTTAATACTTGGACACCGCTTCAAAACACATTGGACAAACCTAACCAGCATTTGCTGAACCAGTCATCTTTTGTATCTCGATGCGAATGATGAGACAATGGGAAGTGTGCACTATGGCAGGGCTACGAGGAGCTCTTGCTTGTATTTTCTCGTCCAGCTAAAAGTCGTTCAAAAGTCACTGTCCCAGGCACAACTTCCATTTCATTTTACAAATGAAATAGTAATATGTCGTGATTATGTAAAATGAAATGGAAGTTGTGCCCAGGACAGAGCCGGACGAGAAAAGACAAGCAAGAGCTCCTCGTAGCCCAGCCACAAAAAACACAAACAATTGAATGGAATAATTGTAATAGGTCGTGATTCAATTTTGTTTTGTTTATGTCTGGGCTACGACAAGCTCTTTACTATTACAATATGTACCCACAAGCAGCCCCGGATAGGACATTTGGCAGGGGTTGAACGACCAGTTAAGGACAAAGGTATGGTTGTCCTATCCTAACAGGCTAATTTAGGCTATTCCACTGTCGGCACACTCTGGGGAAATAGGAATTGAAGTACGAGTCACATCTACAATGCAGCTCCTGAACCATTTTAATATGTCCCACTCTTCTACACCTAGTATGAGCCTGTCTCACAATTTCCTTAATTTTGACATTACAATCCCCCTTCAGAATACAAGTCAAAAGCCCAATATTGGTCTCTTTACTACGATCCTCTAACAATTCCCATTCCAATATTGACAACATGTCTGTTACACTCACTATCCAATCGACCAAATCTACCGTTAACAAATCTAGCAGCACTTCTTTGGACCATTTTAATTTCACCTATGACCACTCCACCGGGTGAGGATCCCAAACGGAGCTACAGTATTCAAGCAAAGGTCTGACCAAAGAAAAATAGGCCACTGACTTAAAATTACTTGGACATCCCTTCAAAACTTCTGCCGGCATTGTCTTTGTCTGTTTTAATGTAAATTTAATCTATTGTTATTATTCTTAATTGGAGGGGGGGGGTTAACTTTGGGTGTTCTTTTTTTTGGCAATTAAATATTAATGAACTTATTTTATTGAGGCCACCCCACACAGCTGATGGATTTGTCCATGCTCTGGGGTGGTCTGCTCCCCCAGCCACGTTAAGTGGTTGGGGTGACGCGACGTTTCGTCGCTTTAAAAAAAAACACTTTGGACAAGCCTAAGCCTAGCATTCGCTGAACCAATCATCTTTTGTATCTGGGTTTTCCATGTTAGATTAGGAGTCATTTGCAGACCCAAATATTTGTACTGTTGAACAACCTTGCACGACATTGAACAACAAGCTCTTGTTTGTCTTTTCTCGTCCAGGCACTGTCCCAGGCACAACTTCCCTTTCATTTTACATCACAACATGCTACTATTATTTCCACGAGAGATGAGTAGACGCCGACGGTATTGTTACACAATTAAAGAAGAGATTGAAGGACAGCAATCATAAACTGCAACAAGGTTCATGGACCCGACGTTTAATCCAATGAAACTAACTAAATTAAATGTACACAAAAATCCGAGAAGACTCAAAATTAAGGTTATAAACATGAATGGGGTATATGTAAACCTGTTTGATGGTTATTACAAAGTTAGTACATAGTGACTGTGCCGTGTCTAAAAAGACTTTTTTAGACAGACACGTTTACGTCACCCATATATGTTTATAACCTTAATTTTGAGTCTTCTCGGATTTTTGTGTACATGTAATTTAGTTTTTTTTTTTTTTTTTTTAAATCAACTGCAGTCAACCGCACTACAGGCTTTACGTCCCCCTCATGGTGCTTAGGCACTGTGCGGGGGGGAACGACCAGTACCCCGGGATCCAAATTTTCGAGAGCCCGCGCCGGGAATCGAACCCGGGACCGCCGAAACCACAGTCAGTCGCTAAACCGACTGGGCTA
>JAQGBY010004702.1:0-16047 GCA_034698785.1 Mycogona germanica | reverse complement strand
TACGATGTCAGGTACACGTTAAAGATCCCTACCTAGGTAGCTTATACTAAGCCTGGGCTAGGCAAAATTTCCAGGTCACTCACTAGGGTTTTTTTTTTGAGCAGTTAAATCAAGCGGTATACCCTTAACAAATATTAATAAAAATAGTGCCTAAGCACTGAGAGGAGTTCAGAATCTTCCTGTTGTGACCAGTCACTTAAGTGAATTTTTAAAAAAAAATCGATTTTCGATCTGTTATAACTGGAGCCCAAATTTGTACGACTCGTAGTAGCCCAGTTGGTTTAGCGATTGACTGTGGCTCGGCGGTCCCGGGTTCGATTCCCGGCGCAGGCTCTCGAAATTTCGATCCCGGGGTACTGGTCGCTCGCATAGTGACTAAGCACCATGAGGGGTACGTAACGCCTGTAGTGTGGTTGACTACTATTGATTGGGCAAAAAAAAACATAACATCAACAAAGTGAGGAAGCCAAAAAGGGTAATATTTTTTTACTTCACTGAAGTGTATATCACAACAGGAATTTCTGTACCCCTCTTGAGAGGGAAAATTTTCAACAGTACCCCGGGGTCAAATAATCGAGAGCCCGCACCGGGAATCGACATTGTTTACCCACCAATAACACCAGACTATGTCGATCTTGAGAAAGTGCCTTTCAGACATTGCCAAAGCAATAGGAAGGCACACTAAAGGCGCATGGTTTTCTTTGTGTTCTCCATGTTTCATTTGACAATAAAAAAATAAATAAAAATCGAACCCAGGACCGCAGGAGCCAGTCAGTCACTAAACCAACTGCGCTACGAAGAGTCGTACTAATAAAATGAGTCAACGAGCAATGTCGAAACCATGTGGTGTGACACAGAAATCAGTGACTTAATCCACGAAATTTGCAACACCAAATGTGCAAATGTGTGTATGACTTGTCGTAGCGCAGTTGGTTTAGCGCCTGACTGTGGTTCGGCGGTCACGGGTTTGATTCCCGGTGCGGGCTCTCGATTATTCGATCCGGAGTACTGGTGAAAATGTGCCCCACGCATAGTGCCTAAGCACCAAGAGGGGGACATATAACACATCCCGAATTAAGAACAATCTTCATGGTACCAATTTGCATTAACCCTTTAAGCGCCACCATCGCGTATCCGCGCCCACGCGATTCCGCATACCACGGTCACTGTCGTGTTGACCACATCACTTTTCAAAAAATGTGTGGCAAAAATCTACCAAGCGCAGAGAAATGTAAAGCCCATGATTGGCTAGAGCAAAAAACGTAGATATCATTAGCCACGCGCACTTGCCTTGCCATGTAGCTGCAGTGTTCGGCAGCAGAAGCAGGAGAGCGCATTTTTGCGCGTTTTTTTGGCAGTTTTTCCTTGGTTGTGGTCAATGCCAGAATAAGTGCTGGAAAGTGACGGAATAACTGCTGGATGCATATTATCTGGTCCAGGGGTGATTTCATCCAAGTGAAGAAAAGTGAAAGTGCGGAAATGTGTGTGTGCGCCCAGTAGCAGTATCAGTGCAAAACTCGCCCTCTGGCCATCCAGCATGGCCGGTTTTTGCATCCAGGGGCTTCCGTGGCCCAGCACCAGCACTGCGGACAATTGCAGTGCTGGCCCGGACCCCCTGGATATTGTGAAAGTGCTTCTGAGTGGAATCAGTGCGTCGAAAATGAACCATAAAGCAGGTGGGCAGCAACCAATGCTGGTCGCAGCTCCAGGCCCAGTCCGGCATCGCTGGACTGATGCCGGAGCCATGACTTTGATGCCAAAGTTGTGCTGGAAGAGGGAGTCACCAACTGGAAGCTGCTGGACCAGCTTCTGGACTATCCCCTCCTTCCGGCACCTCATGCTGGAGTCATGATTCCTACATCCATCCAGCATTGTCGGATTGGTGCTGGAGCTGTGCTGGCAGAATTTGAGTTGAGTTCTGGCCCGATTTTGCAGCCTTGTTTGCCGCCTTTCCAGATTACCAGCTGTTAGGTGTCTGCGACTTCCGGTTCGTGAGTTGTGATTTTTTATTTGGATAATTATAATAAATCGAAAACTATGTGACTTTAGGGAGTGGGGATTTGAAAATCCATGTGACGCTTAATGGGTTAATGGTTAACAAAAAACATCAACCGCACATTTTTTTTGGGTTGTTCAAAACCTCTTCACCACACAAGTTACTTTAAATGTACCTTTTTTCGCCATGACTCAATGGCAAGAAAAGAAGCTCTGTCGACTGTGGAGAAAGTCAGCACGCATGCTTGGGCACCTGGAGATAAGACAGACAAAACACATGAAAATCATAGAATTAATGGTTTTCAATTTTTTCACTATTCAAACTTCTTTTTTAAATTCACTGAAGTGTATATCACAATAGGAGTTTCTGTACCCCTCATGGTGCTAAGGCACTATGTGAGGGGCATATTTTCACCAGTACCCCGAGATTGAATAATCGAGAGCCCGCACCAGGAATCGAACCCGGTACCGCCAAACCATAGTGAGTCACTAAACCAACTGTGTTACGACGAGTCGTACGAACTTCTGCAACACTAGTTTGATCCAAGTTGCCCATTCTCACCAGCACCACAAAATTGAAAATACTAGTCATAGTTGTGTATACTGCACTTCTAAATGGTGTTTTCGATAGTGCTCATTGAAAATAATTCCCTGGTTCCCAGAATTTTATGAAAATAATTCTGCATATATGTTAATGAGATTTTTCGTGACATAGTGTTTCCCTTTCTTGTTCTGCCACTTAGAAGTTCCTGTGCTATATCTGCAAGCATGCATCTATGTCCAGAAGCTGTTCCTGCCCCCTTACCCCCCCCCCCCTATGCCGCTTGCCAAATTTGTAATAGCCACTATAGAAATTTATGTTCCAAATAAGTTTGACAAAACAATTCTATTTGAAAACAATCTTTTAAAGTTAAGAAATACCTCAAAATAAGCATCCAAGACTTCCACTGTGATTATCCAATTGAATATTGGCCAATAATGTTTTCCACTGTGGAAGTAACGCCAATTACAATTACAATATGTACCCACAAGCAGCCCCGGAAGGTGCCTATGGCGGGGGTCAAATGACCAGTTAAGGACAAAGGTGTGGTTGTCCTATCCTAACAGGCTCTTGACTTGACTCATCTAGACTATTCCACTGTCGACACACTCTGGGGAAATAGGAGTTGAAATACGAGTCACATCTACAATGCAGCTCCTGAACCGTTTTAGTTTGTCTCGCTCTTCTAAACCTAGTAGGAGCCTGTCCCCAATTTTCACATTACAATCCCCTTCAGAATACGAGCCAGAAGCCCTATATTGGTCGCGTTTTTGGTCCATTCAGTGATTGTTTAAACTGAAAGTGGCATAGCTTATATACTCTGTACAAATATGTGCCAAAATTGGCTCTAACTGTATAAATATGACTCGTTGTAGCCCAGTTGGTATTGCTACTGACTGGCTCGGTGGTCCCGGGTTCGATTCTCAGTGCAGGCTCTCGATTATTCGATCCCTGGGTACTGGTGAAAATGTGCCCCCAAATAGTGTCTAAGCACCAAGAGGGGTACAGGCAATCTTGTAGTGATATTACACAACAGTGAATAAAAAAAAACCACATTCGAATAATTTGTGTGTCAATTTTCTATTCAGACTTTGTATTAAGAACCTTAACAAGTTTAAAAAATAGCCAAAATAACTTAATTTTTAGCATAGTTAATAATAGTATAACGTCACTTATCCGAAATATAAAGGTTTAATAAAATATTCATAGTAAATTCCTAATGAAATAGGGGTTGTCTCCGGGACAGCACCGGATGAAAAGAGACGACCAGAGTCGACGAGAAACTCTCAAATAAAATAATAGAAAACACTATTATTCGATAAGGATAACTAACCGAGAACCATTGCAAATGACGACAAAGGACGACGGCGATTCACACTTACCGATTGTGTCTTTTGCCCAGCAGATTAGTCACCAGTGGATTTTACGAAAAAGTTAATCGTCCTTTAAAAGTCGTCCTTTGTCGTCAGTTGCAATGGTTCTCGGTTAGTTATCCTTATCGAATAATAGTGTTTTCTATTATTTTATTTGAGAGTTTCTCGCCGACTCTGGTCGTCTTTTTTCGTCCGGTGCTGTCCCAGAGACAACCCCTATTTCATTATGAATTTATTATGAATATTTTATTATATTTCAAGTATGACTGCCTCTTATATTGTTTATATAAAGGTTTATTTACAAAAGGCATCAGTATAAGCAAATAAGATTGAGCATAAGCAGAGTCTGAGGAGGTTATATATATTCTCAGGCACCGTCGCTACACAAAAGTTTTCATTTCATCTTTATTAAATAAAACAGAAAATGAGGGGATGAACCACAAATGTCAACAAGTAAAACGTCAAGCAGGGTATGATATATTTTTGATTCGGTGGTTCTTTTCAGCATCAGCATTATGGGGTGCATTACTGATTCTGCATTTTAAATTTATTTAAAATGTCACTTTATTTCTAAAGTACAATTCTTCTAAAGGGTGGATGCAAAGAACGACTGCCAAAAAATGTCGTATGTTAGCACATCTATATATATAAAAATGAATGTATGTGTATATGTGTGTCCTTGATAGACTCGAAAACTACTCGACCAATTTCGATGATATTTTTTTAAAAACATTGGTCATAGTCCCGGTCACATTGTTACGGTAACAAAAATGGAAATAATTGCCCGGATATATTTGTTTTTTTTCCGGGATAAACTGGTTTTAGACTGCCTCTAGCGGACGTCTATTGAACTACATACGAGGTAGTGTGACCGTGCGGGCTAAAAAATTCCCGGGGAAAAGGGAAAATTGTGTGCACGAGGTAGTGACCGAGCGGGCTAAAAAATTCCCCTGAAAAAGGGAAATTGTGTGCACGAGCCAGTATGACCTGCGAAATTCTTTACTCGATTTTTTAAGACGTCAAGATGGCTGCGCCCATGAAAAATAAATGTTCAGCAGTTTCAGTCTGCAGTAATTTCTTCGTTCTTAACTTCGGGAATATGAATATGGGTTCTGCGTAATGCAGCCGTGATAGTCCCGTTTAGGTTCTTACGGGCAAAACAATGGAAAAAGTTGCCCGGAAAATGGGATAATTCGAGAAAAACTGGTTTTAGCCTGCCTCTTTTCCATTTAACCGGAAGCCACAACAAGGCGTGGCCCGGGTCAGCTAGTGTTCTACAAATTCCATTACCATTTGTCACATATGCGCTCATATTCTAATGCATGCACACATTAAATTGAGAAACGGGTGAAGACGGGATGGGACCGCTAGATCATTCCTCCCGTCACAGACCCCCTCGTTCCCGTTCGTGCAATTCTGGGAGGTCCTCATTAAAATTATTTAACTCCAAAATGGTGTTCACTAAACAATGAAATGTGATAGCTAACCATAAACATTTATGCGAGGTTTACATCAGCTTGAATGATAAAACCCAGAAATACAAACGACCCAACCATATTCCCACAACATGTGAATATTTATTGTAGGGTGCACGGGAAACCCCCATGCACCAGGTGTGCCATGGTCCCCACAAGGTGGCATTTGTGTCTGGAACCACGTGAGGGGTCACCTGATCAACCAGCCAAGCAAGTTGTTGGGATGCTCCTTTTGGTGGAAACACAGAAGTACCCCGTCTGCCACTTCAACATCCTAACTGCATACATCAATGGTGTGCTCGATGAAGAGCTCTACATGGACCAGAAAGAGAGGGGTTCATGGTCTGTGGCCAGGCTCCACAACTTGCTCTTTGACCTGAAACAGTCTGCTTGAACCTTGAACAAGTGGGTCAACATGACCCTCTCCAGCCTGTGCTTCACCAAGAGCACTGCCAACCAGTCCAGCAGGATTGTTGCATGAACCTGATGTCTGTGTTTCTCTACATCAATGACCATCCGGTGCCTGGCACCACTGCCGAGGTGGCCAATTAAGTTGGCAATGAGATTGATGGCCACTTTGCCATGAAGGACGTGGGGGAGATGCGCCACTACCTGGGCCACCTTGGTGGTCTGGTGTAGCAGGATGCCATCATCCTGAGCACGATCCACTTGGATGTCAAACATTCCATGTCGGACTGCCATCCAGCCATGCCAACCAATCAGCAGATGGGTTTCCTTGCTGCCCCACAGGAGGTCATACCCATTTGGATGCCCAGCAAGAACATGCTGACAGACCTGTTCATCAACCCCCTTCTCCAGGTCACTCATAAGTGGGTGATGGCTGCACTTGAGATGGAGTGATCTATGGTTCCTTCCACCTGGCTGTCTCCAATCTCGCTTCTGTCACCTGAACATGTTTCTGTGCTTCCAACTGGACAGTGATGTGTTTATGCTGTGTATTTTCTCACTGGCATCTGGACGATGTCTGCTGATGTCACCATCGTCAGGTCATCTGGTGCAGAAGATAACTTTAGTGGGTGGCAGTGGGCTGTCCCCCTCTCTCTCTCCCTTTTGCCCCAGGTGTGTCAGAGATTGTTTTTCTTGTTCTTCCCTCTGGTGAGGAGGGTTGTTAAAAAAATTGTACCTCCAAGAAGTCACTGCCTAGCTCAGGGTGAGCTAGGAGGTAGCAAGTAGACCACCACCGAGGAGATGATGGGTGCATGCAGCTGGTCTCCAGAGTTTGAGGAACCCCACACACAGGGTTGCATGATTGCATGGTTGCATTGAGGTGACAGTCATGGTGCCCCTCTGGAGGTCACCTGACTCACCCACCTGGCAAGTCTTTATCCTGCTTTCACATGTTCTCTGCTTCTGACTCTTGTGGGTGTATATATCTGTCTGTGTTGAGCTGCTCTTGTCATCTACTGACCAGCAATAAAGTTGTTTCTTTATTTGCAATATCTTGTGTACTAGTCATTATCTGAATCAAATATTTTAGCTAGAAAACAACTCGTCATAGTCGGTATTTCAACCGACTGTGGCTCGGCGGTCCCAGGTTCAATTTCGCGCACGGGCTCTAAAAAAATGTGATCCCGGGGTATTGGTCGCTCCCCCATGCATAGTGCCTGAGCACCATGAGGGGCAGAACACCTGTAGGGCGGTTGACAACAGTTGATTGGAACAAAAAATCACTGCATTGTTACCATCTTGGATCTAAGCCCAGAGGCCTCTCACACCTCTGATCCATGCAGGTCCTTTCTGAGTACAGGTCCTTTCTGTTCAAAATATCAAGAGCCATATATGACTAGAAAAATGGTAACCAAATTTGCCAATGCGAATAAAGTTACCAGGCCACACCAGTCAGAGCAACCTTTGGCTACAATCATTTGGTCCACTGATGAGAAGTATTTTGACTGAACAGCCAGCAAATTATATTCTCTGTATACTCAGTATGGAACATGTAAAGGTGACACCAGCACAAAATGTTTGTAGTTTGCTGGACTGTGACCAGCCTTCTGTATGATCTTGTCTCGGGAAATTGTCGAGGCAAGACCACAATGGCAAAATGATATTAAATTATTCACATCCCATTTATTACCATTATTCACATTTTTATAAAATATTCATAACATTTTAATTTAATTTCAAAACTGCCTCTGCAATGCTTTTTTAAAATGGGTATTGTAACTTGACCGAAATGTTCATGTTTATCTGATATCCCGGGACACAGGTGAAAATGTGTTCCTCACATTGTGTTCAGAATCCAGATTGGGTACAGAATATCAAGCAGTTGAAAAAATCTAAATATCATCAACTCTCATGTTCATGTATTACCTCGGTAGTATGCTTTAGTAATAGCATCAAATTCTTCTTGTCCCGCAGTGTCCCATAACATCAGGCGGACCTCTTCACCATTTACGCTACATTAAAAGGAAGAAAAGAATTAGCGTCGAATGCTATTAGTAAGAGCACAAATTGTCAAATTACAATTGGTGGCCACATTGAAGTCAGGCTTTCTCTAATGTTTGTTAAGGAGATCACCGGTGATTGAACATCCTATAACCCTCCCAGGTAGGCGACATGGAAATTTTGCCTAACCTAAGTTGCCTAGAGATCTTTAACGTCCCAATATCGTACAGGTACGGGTCATGATTTTACTTCTATTCCGAAAGAAGGCCCGTGAAGGAATATCTCTTGCCCGAAAAATTCTGAAGGTGTCATCCGGAATCGAAACCGCGAGCATGGGCTTTTGAGCCGAACGCACTACCTCTCGACCACTTGACACCTCTATTACACACACCGATAGATTCCGGCCTACACCTTGGCGGAATTGAGGGTACTGTGACGTAATAAACACCGGTGAATCTCCTTAACAATCAACCCGCCATCTGTTGCCGCGGCACTGTAAAAAAAAGTATCGCCCATTGGGATCGAACCGGCGACCTCGGTGATATTAGAACGGTGCTCTACCAACTAAGCTAACAAACCGTTGGTTAAAAACAGAGCATTTACAACTGACATAGTGTCTATGGTGCGATTAGACAAACCCAATTATGTCACACAAAAGAGGGTTGCCCTGAAGAGTTTTTACTTCCCTCTGGTTGCCGAGTGAGGAGAGGGGAGCTTTTCCCATTAAATATTTCTCATGGTTAAAACGCGACCGACTTGGTTTATAGGGTACTCAAAATGGCCAGAATTCCTTTTTATTGTATAGATACCATCACATTTCATTGGGAACGATTCGTATCCCTAGCATTTCTGAGGGAATTTACGATTCAAGAAAAATATTTGCAACAAGTTGAATTTGTTTTTAAGAATAACTTTATTGTAACTGCATTCGTTTCCCAGTTTCAACCAAGATCGACGATAATAACTCGATATCAGAAACCTATAACTAGAATTGTCAGCAGTAAGTTTAATAAATATGATCACAATATTTTTACCAAATCAAAATTATGATATATATACATAATTTAAATCAATTCAAGTAAAATAAAAGTAGAACAATTACAAATTTGTGAAATGCTAGGTGGTAATACATATATCATGCAATTTATTGGAAACTAAGGGCACGACCTTGTTAAAGGTCATGCAAAGAGGTTGCTGTAAAAGAAAGACCCTCCTAAGGTCAGTGCAAGGTGACAAGGTGCTTCTGCCTATCAAGCGGTACTGAAGCTAACTGTAGACCGGAACAGCAAGTGAGACAGCAGGCAGGCTAAGCAGGTTTAAAACATGAGACTCTTTACTGACAGCAGACACTTTACAGAGTAGATGTGGCCAGCTCAGCTGCCAGAAGACAAGTGAACAATACAAGCAGCAGTGCCAGTATTTATATGCAGTGATGTGTTCTCCTTTGCACACATCACTATGCATGGGTATCAGCCGGCAACCCTTGCACTCTGGTGGCCGGCTCAGCATCCAAGATTCACCATCGCATGGTGAACCTTTGACACACCCATCGCTGTTGCGCTCACTGAGGCATTACCTCCAACACCCCTCCCCTCCAAAGAGGAGGCGATGCACAACAAACAAAGCACAAAGCAAAACAAAATCAAACAACGATCAAGCACGCCTACTCAAGCTGGGGCAAAAGAGGGCATCACAATCTGGAATGGGAAGGGGCACAGCCTAGCTGAACCAAACAACACTGTCCCTCCCAAAACCCAGATCGCACTGAGTCCTCTTCTGCTCCAGCTGAATCAGCGGATGATGGAGAGGGCACCTGACCCTAGCGAGGTGACAGACATCATCCAACATTGAAGGTGACAAAACCAAACAGCACAAGGTCGAGGGAGGCGAACCTGACGCATCCAGTCAACCAGCGCAGATGACAACCAGGACTCGGATCACAGCAAACCAAGCAGACACCACCTGCTCGTGAGCCACACTGGGAAGGGGCTTGGTGAAGAGGTCTGCCAGCATCTGATCACTGGGACAGAACCTCAGCACCAACACACCTTGCTCCTGAAGGTCACGCAGCTGGTGATGCCGGACGTCGATGTGCTGCGTCCTTGCTGTGGTGTGATCCGAGTCCACCATCGCAATAGCACCCTGGTTGTCCTCATGGAGTGTTGTGGCAGTCCACTGCAGCAGCAGAAAGTCCTCCAACAACTGCCGGACCCACAACAATTTACAAGCAGCATGTGACGTGGCTACGTATTCAGCCTCCGTTGATGACATCACAACAGAGCCCTGCTTCCGGGTAGACCAGGCCACCGTGGCCTGGCCTAGCTGAAACACGTAGCCCGACGTTGATTTGCGGTCGACCCTTTGCCGGCCCAGTCCGCATTGACGAACCCGATGAGGATAGGGGCACCGGAGACGGGGATGGGGCAAACCAAGATGTGCAGTACCAGCTAGGTAGCTCATCACATGCTTCATGGAAGTCCAATCATGCTCTGTGGGGGCCTCTACCTTCTGGAAGAGGAAGCCCACAGCTGTAGAAATGTCCAGACGGGAGACAGTCGCAAGGTAGAGCAGGCTTCCAATGGCCGCCTGTAACACTTGTTGTCCGGCAGAAGAGGGCTGGCCTCACAAGGATCAGCCAGGAAACTAGTCTCCATCAGGGTGGGTGCAAGACGCCAGTCCAACAACCCAAACTTGACCAGCAGATGTGCCACCTTGGTGCCACGACCCACACGATGGGTCACCTCGGCAGTGGAGGCGGCAACCAGCAGGTCATCAACATTGAGAATGTACGTAGGGTTCCCTCCACTATCCTGATGAACATACAGACACTAGTCAGCCGCACTCCTCATGAACTTCAGGCTGGAGAGGGCAGCATTGGCGCACTCGTTCCAGGCTCACACTGACTGCTTGAGTCCATAGAGCGAGTAGCGCAAATGGCAGACCATCCCCTCCTGGCCACAGACTATGAATCCCTCTGGCTGATCCATGTAGAGCTCCTCATGGAGCACGCCATTGAGATACGCAGTCTGCACATCAAGGTGACACACATAAAACCCTTTCTGGGCTGCCACAGCAAAGAGCATCCACACAGTCTCGTGCCTTACTCTCGGAGTGTATGTCTCATCGTAGTCCCAGCCATACCATTGAGGGAACCCACTAGCAACAAGATGTGCTTTGTATGTGTGGACCAGTCCAGCTCTATCGAGCTTCTGCTTGAAGACCCACTTGGCGGAGTTGGTACGGCAGCTGGGTGGGAGCTGAACCAGATTCTAGACATAGTAGCGCGCAAGAGACTGGATCTCTTCCGTGGCAGCAATAATCCAGAGGCAATGCTGCACTTCAGGGAGCTCTTGTACCTCTTTCCAAAAGGTCGGGTCCCTGTAGGTGTCGACACTGGCTGCCAGATTACCAAAATGTGGCGGTGGTACTCCATGAGTGGCCCGCTCCGCCCTCCTGATGGGAGAGGAGGTCTTGATGGGAGAGGAGGTGGACGGGATGCACACAACATTTTTGGAACCTGGCGGATGTCCACAGCGAGCAGGTGGTGGAGCAGCACCGAGCTGGATGCGACTGACACATCAGAGGCACTATCATCACCAGAGTAAAATATACCACTGACAGCGCTCTGACGCTGACACGCTGCTGAGCTCCTCCAGTGAGCCACTTCCACTAGATGCTGGTCTTGAAATCCTACGACTGCTATGTGTGGCTGAGGTAGAGACGGGCGATGAAGGTTGTCTCAAACTAGATGAGAGCTTAACCCTTTAACTGGCCAATTGATTTTAAAATCCCAACATCCATCCGTACAATTAATTTTTTTTTAAATTGATACCTCAAAACGTAAACAGCCACAAAACAAATGTAACAAAACACATTTTTTAAATTTATTTTTAAAATCTCACAACGTACCAGTTTTGAACTAGCCGATAAAAAATGCGTATCGCCAAACCGTAACTGTTACGGGCTTGCCGGTTAAAGGGTTAATGGTGGTGGCAGGTGAGACGTGCTTCTTGACTTGCACATCACCATGTGATGGTGAGGACGACTCACTGCCAGAGGTGCTCGATGATGCCTCAACACCTCCCACTCTTGACAGTTGGAGCCATCCACTGCCGCGCAGGGCCGCGTTGCTCCATTAAGTAAGTCGTAATTAAGTAAGTCATAGCCCAGTTGGTTTAGCAACTGACTGTGGTTTTGGCGGTCCCGGGTTTGATTCCCGGCGTGGGCTCTCGAAAATTTCGATCCCGGGGTACTGGTCGTTCCCCCTCGCAAAGTGTCTAAGCACCATGAGGGGGACGTACTCCTGTAGTGAGGTTGACTACAGTTAATAGGACAAAAAAAAAAAAAAGTGGACAGACTGGCTACCATGACCTTTCCTGTCATTGGGTCCAGCATGCGATATCCCTTAGAATGCAGGTCATAGTCAACAAGCACTCCAAGCTTGCCACGGTCGTCTCACTTTGACCTTGGCGTGGCACCAGGGAGTAGACGGGACAACCGAAGACTCTCACATGGTTGACATCTGGCTTCGTGCCATGCTGTTGCCAGTTGCTGCAGCAAATAGCTGCCTCAGAGGTGGACACCCGACCAAGGCCAATGACCATCTTCTTGACTAGGTGCTGGATGGCGCTAACGTCTCGATGGCCGAAGCGATGATGCCACAGTTTGATGGTGGAGGCCACGTTGGCCATGCTAGGCTGCCTCTGTACTGAGACAGGCTGCTGCTCACCTTGAGCAGACATTGCGGTGTGACCTTCTTGCAGCCAGTAGAGGTCAGTGGGGCCTGAGCTGCATCCTTGCATCACCAGGCACCCACTGGACGTGGAGACGGTACAGACATCGTTTTTGAACATGACCTTACAGCCGGCGGCTGTCATCCTCCGGACTGAAAGTAGTCCGACTCCTATCTCTGGCACGTGGAGGGTGTTGGTAAGCCACACTGGTTGTTGGCTACTATCTGGGAGGGTGCAGTTTACTTCAATGTGACCCTCACCAGAAGCAACCAGCCTGGTGTGCTCACCCAGCACCACCTCGTGCCCCTCTGTTCGCTGCAACTTGTCAAATAGTCATGCATTTGGTAACATGTGACTGGATGCACCAGTGTCAATGCACCAGTGACGTGACCTTGCAGTACCCATTGTTTCAGAGGATGCGGAGTAAGAATCGTCCAGCTCTGCAGGATGGCACCTCACCATCATCCTGGCTGTCCCAAGTGCCAAGTGAGTATGAGTATGTAAGCATGCGTTTCTTTGCCGGCGGCAGAACCGCTTCTTCCGCGCATGGCGCAAACCTTTGCTCTTTCCTCCCCTTGCCTCCCATATTTTTGCCGATCGGTGAGGTCACGTGACAGGCAATATTCTAATTTTGCCTGTTCACGCTAATGCGCTGGAGAGTATAAATACTCTACTGAACCCAAATAAAAAGACCAGACACTACAAGCCTCTCCAGCGACTGGGTCGCTACCAACGTCGTTCCAGTCATAATAATTGTTTTGTTTTCTGCTGCGCTGTTCCGCGTCGACCACGGTAGTTTTTCACTAGACATTTTTTAAATGAAAAATCAAATCGAACTAAATTTTTATCATAATTAATTTTGTGATGAACCGAATCGAACAATCATTAAATGAACTTGACTGCTGCTTCCGGTTGCTGGGATCCTGAAGTCTGCTGTCCTGTGTTCCAGTCCACCATGGTGTGGAATAACCATGATGGAGTTCGAGTCCTGTATCCGGATTGCCTGCTGACCTACTTCCTGCGTCTGATGTCCTATTGCCGTGAGCTGCTGATTGATGGCTCCTGCGCCTTGCCACCGTGGAAGTCCCGATCGAAGTCGCCATTGCCAAATAGGACAGTTCGTATGGCAGCGCCGGCAGTGTAAATTTAATATTGTGAATTTGTGAATTACCAAATTAAATTTAAATTAAGACATTATTTGATCTGGTGTTTTTTAAAGTTAAAAAGTAAACTTGGCCATGAGGCCTGTTCGATTTTACAGTCTCACAGTGTTTTGATTGGCTTCCCTATCTCCTTTCCCCTCCCTTCTGGTTCCCTGCTGGTTAGAGTGTAAGGGGTAATGAGGGAGTGTGTGGAATAGTAAACTAGTTTGCAAGCTAATAGTTTTGTCTGGCTGGTGCTGGTTTATAACCAGTCAAATCAGGGAATATGCTGGTTTACACAACATTACAAGTATGTGGAGGTGACTCCTGAGCCACATTTGTGGGTGTACTCTTGCAACGCCTGCGACTACAACCGGAGGAAGTTGATGACTGCAGGTCAGGACAATTGACCTGCAGATGTCCTTGACAATTGCAGTGGTAGCAAGTGTGTGTCTCAGTTGCTTGAGCACCACATTTAGCGGGCTTGGGAGGTGCCACTACCATTTTGGCACTTGGGTGCAGGCTTTTTCTTGGCCTGCAAGGCTACATCACTGGCAGTCACTTTCTTAATGGCTGGCATGGATGAAGTGTTCTTTTAGCAGTCCTGCTGTCACTGCCATTCATCTTGGACCTTGGCAATGACATAGTCCGAGGTCAACTTGGCTGGATCACTGCCCTTCAGGCTAGTGATCAGCGGATCATATGATTCTGGCAGTGAACCAAGCAGGATGGCCACCGTCTCTTCGTTGGAGATGGCAATGCCATGTATGGCTTCCAAGTTCTGGACCATGTCCAACAAATGGTTCCCATGGTCATGCATTCTACCCGATGTGAAGGTCACTGCGTTCAGCCTTTGACTCAAAGAGTGAGCTCGCCTAAGTTCCATGCTCATGGAGTTCACACCGCTTACTCCACACATCGAGGGCAGAAGCTGTCTGCACCTTTTGTGGAAGCCAACAGAGCTCAGCTGCAGAGATCCTCAAACTCAGAGATGACCTTGCTCTGGCATTCTGTCACTTCCAATCGTCAGGCAGCTTAGCCTCCTCAGGCTTGGGCTGCGTGGCTACATCCCAGATGCCCCTTTCATCTAAGAGGACCTCCATTTTTACCTTCCACACCCTCCAGTTTGTAGAAGTCAGAAGTGGTACAAATGCTTCTGAACTCATGGAGCCTTCTTGGCTCGCCATGATGTCCCAAACTCAGAGGAAGTTCCAGGCAGTCAGTCAGAGGACACACACTGAGGTCCGAGAGGACACACTTGGAGGGATGGGGACGAACCACCGAACCACAGTCCAGAATTTCATGTAAGTATAAATGCTCCAGGATGTTTTCCCGATAGTAAGCAGTTTATTTTCACCTTGGAGCCAATCCATCTCAATGTCATCTTCCTCATCATCATCATCATATGAGAAACCGGCCACCACCATAAATCTTCGCGAGAAACTTTCTTTGGTTTCACGAACCCATCTGGAAAATGTCTCGTTACCATGTGGATGATATTTTTCCAATCATACTCCCAGATCCCTTGTGGCAAACTGTCTAGTAATCTCATGACCTACATGATGAGTCACCTTGGCGGTAGAGGCAGCAACCAACAGATCGTTGATGTAGAGAACAAATGTTGAGTTCCCTCTATGATCTTGGTGGGCATACAAGCACTGGTCGGCTGCACTCCTTGTTTAAACCTCAGCCTGGAGTGCAGGGTTTGCACACTCATTTCATGCATTTGCACATGAGTAAGAGGCACAAATTGCAGACCATCCCCTCCAAGCCACTGACCAAGAATCACTCTGGCTAGTCCAAGTAGAACTCCTCATGAGCACACCATTGAGATATGCAGTCTGTACATATTTTTTTAATTCACTGAAGTGACGGGTCACAACAGGAAGATTCTGTACCCCTCTCAGTGATAAGGCACTTTGTGAGGGGCACGTTTTCACCAGTACCCCGGGCCAAAGCCCGCGCCGGGAATCGAACCCAGGACCTCCGAACAACAGTCCGTCATAAACCAACTGTGCCACGACGGGTCGTACCCGTCACATACATAGTAACATACATATATATATAGCCTGTCTGGGACTATGACCAATGTAAAAAAAAAATCTGTCTAATGTGGCGTGATGGTTGATCTATTAATGAAAAGGTTATTTTATATTTACCTTTATCGTGTAATCAGCATGATTGCCTCAATATTACACAGAGCCCATATTCATATTCCCGAAGTAAAGAATAAAACTGCTGAACATTTATTTTTAATGGGTGCAGCCATCTTGACGCTACTGACATCTTAACCCTTTAAGCATGGAATTAATTTTAGAAAACCCACATCCCAACGTGGAATTGTTTCGATTAATTAAAAAAATTTATAATAAAAATCAT
>JAQGBY010004701.1:0-16047 GCA_034698785.1 Mycogona germanica | reverse complement strand
CCCTCTCTTGGGGGCTGCTTGTGGGTACATATTGTAATTGTGATTACAAATTTTACCCGCAAGCAGCCCCCAGGTGAGGGCCTATGGCGCTGGTCGAAAGATCAGTTGGGGACAGAAATGGATTTATTTTAAAAGGCTCAGGATTTGAGGCTCTGTCAACCCATTCCACTGTCTACACACTCTAGGGAAATAGAAGTTAAAATATGACGCAGATATACATTGAAGCTCGTTCACCTACTTAGTTATTTTAATAGAATGCAATATAAGATTCCGTTTTTCCGTTTGCAATATAAGATCTTGAAAAGGTGCCTGTAGCCTAAACGAGACGAAATATCCACATTCGCCATTTAGCTCATGTAGCTCATTGGCTTTTTGAGGTCTGGCGTCTCAACTAGTCGTAGGCCTGCTCCTCAAATGAGAGAGTCCTACGACGAGTCAAACCTAAGCGCCACCGTGGAAAAATCGCGCGCCGTCAAACATTACCCGCGTGTCGAAACGTTTTATTGCGTCGACAAATGCCTCTTGTCAGTTGTGGTGACATGGCCTTTGGGGTTTCTCTCTAAACGGTTATATGAGGCCAGCGTTGTGTGTGTGTGTGTGTGTGTGTCGTCAGACGCGATACATTTTATGCGCCGCAATTTACTTCAAAACATTTACGGGTTTGACTGAAAGGGTTATCGGCTGGAAACCCTCGCTCTCTCTCTCACGGTTGCATGTGGCCCGGACTCGCTGGGGGAAGTGAAGAAGGAGGACGAGAAGGAGGATGAGGAAGATGCGTTCCGCCGTCTTAGACGTGTGCGGTGGGGGCTGTATAGATTGGTGTTTCAACGCAACGTGCGCGCAGACATAAATAACGTAGAACTGAGCAAAAATGTCGAAGCACTTCTCTCGACCATCTACAGATTGCTGGTTTTATTTCCCCCCCCCCCACCTCACCCTCTTTTTTTGCGTCATCAACTTCTTTATTGCAGAAGTTCCATTGATAAAAACAAAAAATATTTTTTTCCTGCCCCGATAAGTGCACGCATTGGGGGTATAGTGGTTATAGAGTTACGAAGCAATTTGTTGCCGTTTTGGTTTCGTCCATTAAGACACGTGTTACAGTTTTCGAAAATGTCGCATCGCTAAGACTAGGCCAAAAATAAATGTCGGATGTTGGGTGACTGCGTCGCCAATGACGTATGTCGTGCGAGCGCAGGTCCACGTAATGGCGATGAGAGGATTTTTAATTATTTCATCGGTGACGGTTTATGTTGTCAGGTGACATTACATTCGCCTACAATGGAGACGATGTTATCAAACAGGAATTTGCATTTGAAATGACAATGACATGACAATATTAAAATCGAAATTTTGCCCGGGTCAGCAACGTGAGAAAGCCGAACAGAGTGGCGAGATCTTTCCTATTACTATTGTTTTTAAGAGATCACCACTCTATTTTTCTTTTGGTACTATTTTGATTTTGATTTTAAAGAATTCTTTAACTAACAAAGGGTGCAAGTTTCGAATTATGGATGTTTATTGAATTCAGGCAAAGTGATGATCGGTCTTCCTCACATTCAATCTGAATATTAAACTATAATATACGGCATTAGAATTTTATTTTCATTGCCGTTTCTAAATTTTTTATTTGACTTTTATGCCCTTATTACTTCTGTTAAAAGTAGCACTTGTCTATCTTCATAAAATATTTTGGATATGTAAAATTCTAGTTTATACTCTTGGGAAGGATTACAGGCGAGAAATGTACTCGAAAAGTTATTTTGACGACGATAAAATTCCAATAAAAATTCCCATAAAAATCCTCGGGAAGCGAAGTCCTTAAATGTGGCTTCAAATGCGCAGTTTGTTTTAGAGTTTTTCTTAAGTTGTTACGGAGTAAGTCTATGGTGCGGCTTATAAACAATGGAATACTTTACGAGGCTTCACCGGTGACATCTGTTGCGGCACTAACAAAATGCGTGTGCGGCGAACACAGGTTGTCCTGTCGAGCACAAATGAGAAAATGTCACATTTTGATTAAACTTCACAAAATATGTGGAGCCCATGTACCAGATAATAGAGAGCTGCGAATACGGGCATCAGCGATGTCTGCTGCGTCGTTCTTGTACACTACTACTGAGACCCGAACTCTTAAATAAGAACAAAATGTGTGAGGAGAAGGTTGGGCTTTTCTTAAGGTGAGCCTTTATCTCAATTTTATCTTTGAATCATGATGTGGAATATCGGCGTCTATGTCTCGGTCGAAATGCAGTCAACAGAGTTGTGACGAGGTAAAAGTTGTCCCGAGTTTTAAACTTTTTGTATTTTGTAATCCTTTGAAGAATTACTATCTCGTCTTAAGTTACTAACAGTTTCTCTTCATATGATCACTGGGAAATAGTTTCCGATTTTGTTCCTCCATCAATTTCATCCTGCATTTCTGATTCTTAATCTTTCGTCATGCTGTGTATGTCCGGGTGATTTTAATGCTCAGGGTGGTCTAAGGAGTATTGAGGGCCAACTTTTTGTTTGTGCGTCGATCTGTCGTACGACGAGATGCCAATTTTGACGTTGTTAAGAAAAGTGCCGGAGGTGTAACGGCAACTGCGCCAGACGATGTCAGACATAAAACAATAACCGCTGTACTGGCCATCCTGGGTCAACCCAGTGTACTCTACAAGTACACAAAATTCTGGGTTGTAAGGGACAACGGAGGACAGGTCTAGTAAACATGCGCCACTGAAGAGCCATTCGGTGTTGTCTGACAATTTGTGAGCAATTAAAAGATTTGTAACACATTTTGTTCCTGAGATGTCGTGCTAAACTGTTGACGGTTAAATGACTGAACCTTCCATCCATTTTGCTATAAAAGATCAGATTAAATAGGCTATAAAATAAATGGTTTCGCATTTTGTAGTTGAAATGCGCTGGTATTATTTGTGCTGAGCTACAGTGTACATGTAAATGTATTCAAGCAGCATTCATACACTACTGTTGCCAATAAACATTTTCTGGATACTTCGAGTAATTGGATGAGCAACATTAAGCTTAAAAGAATCGGTAAAAATTTCGAATTGCAATTAGAATAATCCGATAAGCAGATTCTTTTGCAGTCAATATGTCTGATGAGATCATTTATTAACGCGACAAATTTGTTTCAATTGGTTTCGGTTTATACAGTAAACCCATTTAAACATTTTTTCGCCCCTGTTTATAACATGTAATGAGACACGTCGCTTGAAGACGAGGTGCAATTGTCTGCCTGTAGATAACAATACTCTGTATATTTTTTTAAAGGGTGATTTTCAAATCTAGGCGACGTTTAATTAATTACAATTTATTTGTCTTTCAATTTTCACGCAGAACTTCTGTTTGTTCTGTTATATGTGTCGTAAGAATTGGTGACTAAAGACTGTGGAACCAGTCAGCAGGAATGAAAGAAAATAGAGTCTGGAGGGAAAAAGCATCATCACGGCAGCTTAAATATATGCATATGCACTCATCCGGTACCAAAGTGGTACTTGCAGTACATCTATTCCGCGTCTGTGGCAAACGATAAGTTTATACGCTCCGTACGCTGATCGGCGCAAAAATTGGCAACTGCGTAACGACTACCGAATTTTTGACGTTATGCATTTTATTGATAAATAATTCATTTCCATCAAAGTGTGGGCATGCTCGTGCCCAAATGCTGTATGAGCGCTAAGCTTTATCACAAAGTGACGCGCTTGGCGTCTCTACTTGGCAGTCGACGGTAGATTGCAACTGTCGCCCCCAGTGGCGCAAAGTCAAAGTCAGCCGCCAGATCTCCTAATTCACCACAAGGAGCGCTGAAAATTTTTCATGGGCCTAAAATTGAAAGGACAGACTCTCTGGTACGCCACCAGAGGACGCCGATGTCTGTCACACACGGAGACCATACACCGTTCCCAGCCAATACCAGATGCGATATTTTCCGCAGCGATGCATGCATATGCATATAATTAATGTGTGTGTGTGTGTGTGTGTGTGTGTATACCTGTACAATCGCAAACAAACCGATCCAGCTGTGCACACGCTCCACGGAAACCGGGCAGATTTCAACGTTAACATAATTAAATTATTCATTAGGATTGATTTTCGTGTGACCGAACTAGTTGTGTTGTCCGAACGGTTTTTTTTTAAAATTCATATCGACGTTGTTGCTTTGACGAACTTGCGGAATCTATTCGAACTTGTGTTTGCAATTGTTACTCACAAAATTCGCTCTTAACGTAGACGCTACGTTTTGACTACTCGTAAACACATGAATGTCGAGATTTGTGTGTTGCCTTCAGTGTGTGAGCACATCTTTGCTCGAACACCGCCTAGCGAGCATCTCAGTAAATCAATTATTTTTCAATGTCTTAACAGCGCATAAAAAATAGTTTCATCGTTTTGAGAATAGGTGATCAAAGTATAATAAACTCGACCAGATTCTGACTCACACCTGGCTTACGTAACAATTGGGAAGCAGTGGAGAGGAAGAGGTGTTCTTGGTCGTCATGTCTAACGAAGGGAAGCGTGTTGTGGTCGCGCTTTCCCGCATTGCTTGCGTGCGTTGCCCCTTTTGCCAGCACGTGATAATGAATGGCGCTCTGATTGCTTGCCTACCGGGGGCAGCTTAACTCACGAAAGTAATGATAAATGTTCACTGCGTATTTCTATTGCAAATTTACATTAATGCATATTATTATTTTAACACAGTTAAGCTGTGTTAACATAATCGAATCATATCATATCTGGCTCCAAAGCACTGCCATTTTATTTTGTGGACTTGTTAAAGGGTTTTCCTATCGTGCCAAAGGTAACCCTAAAGCGGCAACTGAAAAACATTGAATACATTTTTTTAATTCACTGAAGTGTATAACACAATGTGAGGGGCACATAAATATCTTTATTTTATTTTTTTTTAAAAATGAATACAATTTTTTTTAATGAAAACTACATATTCTATTGAATATGGAGCAGCGATATGGAAATAGAGCAACTTGCGAAAATCTCTACCGTTTCGACACTTGATTCCAACAAAAAATCTTAAATGGAGAAAGGGTGAAATCGGGACATCACCGGATGAGAGACGAAACACAAGTGGCAAGCTCGTTTTTTTAATAATAATATTTTACTATTATTTTAATTTGAACTGGTAATTGCGAAAAAATTCTGAGTTTTGAACAGTCGAATGGTTGGCAACATACGTTCTAACAAAAAACTTAGTTTTAACATAATTCGAAATCTTTGTTTTAGTCACATATTCGGTATCCGAGTTTCCCCTAGCTAAATTCGCATTGGCATCCTGTTGTTGATTCCAAAAACGACTGACCTGCTTTTTCTCTCTCTCTCTCTCTCTCACCATCGACCCCAAGAGCAGACAGCTAGATGTTCGTTCCTGCCTTTTCGAGTGGTCATTCTAAATTGAAATGTATGCATTCAGTTCATCCATTTCACGGGTTAAATCTCTCTATGTGTGACGCCGAGCTGTTGATATACACTCGACGTATAGCTTCGTCGTATCGCTTTGTATGCACGCATCTGGGGCTATCGAGACGGCGGCGTGGACGCGTTAGACAAAAAAAAAATTGGCTAATAAAAATAAATGTTCCAACTTTGAAAATGGGAATTTTTCTGGCACATTTTCAATGCTTGACGGTATATATATACCGCCTCCAATATGCAAGCTATGGTCGACGACAGATCTTGAATATCTACCGACAGAGTCGCCTCAATCGCCTCGCGGCGTTCAATCAGTGGAAGAGCGACGGCAGCGACACCGAACGACTCCACGTCAACGATCTGTCGTCAGCTCGTCTGAATCCGAATAGCCCATAAAAGGAAAATTCTATTATGCGACTGGATTCTCTCTCTCTCATTTTCCTATTTAATCGTATTCGTTTTTTTCTGAGGGGGTTCGGTATGGTGGACTGGATGCGCTTGTACATCATTTAATGTGTCTGTCTGTCTACTTAGGTGGTGGCTAAGTACCGCGTTCGCTCTGGCCGTAAAAACCACTCCGAATTGCACCCGTATTTTCGGGAATCGGCAGGGTACTACTGTATTTTACTGTACACCGACTCGAGTGATTTAGCGTATTTTTATTCAGCTATTTCCTATACAGTCATCAAATAATATTCGTTTGTACAGGGTGTGTCGTTTTGGCGAAGGAGATACTCTCTCGTGGACATAATCGAATGTGGGTTCTGAAAATTTAATAAGCAAGCAGCTGATCAAGTGGTGAATTTCATTGTCTTGAATGAGTACATGTAAAGCAAACCATTTTTTAATTATTAGTTGCCTGCAGTAAGAACTCTGCCGGTGAAATTATAACAATGTTCATGCCTTGGTTCACATTAGATCTTACCAGTGTTAAAAGAACTGGGACAATTGTCATTGGTCTCATGTGTCATAGTGGTTAACTCCCGTAATCGAGGGTTCGATTCCCGACCGATGCCTCTGAATTTTTTCAGGCGAGAGAAATTCCTTTACATGCCTTCTTTTGGAATGGAAGTAAAGCCGTGGGACCCATGTCTGTACGATTTCAGATACACGTTAAAGATCCCTGCCTAGGTTTAAGATTAAAGAAACTAGGTTTAAGGCAAAATTACCAGCTCGCCTCCCAGAGTTTTTAGGGCAGAGAGGCTGGTGTACCGCATTAACAAATATCATAAAAGGAAACTTAACGTTTTATCTGCAACTTGAAGTAAATATCCTGCATAATAATCTAGTATTGGGTGCAGACATTTTCACTTTTTCTGAACGTCAGTTGCGAGCTCTTCAAAGACGCTTCGGTACGAGCGAGCCAATTTTTGGGACACCCTGTTTGTGTTATCGAAATTTAAACCACTTAACTGTCTACTAGTGGTGCCATAAACGGAACATTTGTAAACGGTTACGTACTCGAACAAATCATATAAATGGCATCGTAGAGACGGAATATAAAAACAAACTGTAGACCACCCGATATATCAGCATGCAAGTCGCGTGGGTTATGAATAGACACGACCATATTAATCTAGTTAAGTGCCGACTTTGTACTTTGTACGATAGTTCCGTACTTGTAACTTGTTTCGTATTTGTAAACAAATATTTTGCTGCGTATGTTCCCATTTTGTTAGGACAAATGCTAAAAATAAAACTTATCAACATAGAGAGAGCAACGATAAGTGGTAGAGTTAACGGGATTTTACTGTCTGTTAAAAAATACTTATCTCTTTACTAACTTTATAAAAGTTGTTATTCATTAATTTGTGCTTTCAAAATTCGAACACGCACGAGAGCATTTTTGATGTATTCTGAATGTAAATACTGAATTGGAAATCAATATTTTTTATAATGTATTGCGCTTTGAATTAATTTTCTGCTGCTAAATTTGTGAGCATGTAAATATTACGTATGTTATATCTAGTCGTTAATGTAAGAGACCATGAATTAAATACGAGATGAATTTTACTAATCAGAGATGGTGGATTCGGGACAGCACCGAATGAAGAAGACGAACACGAGTGGCTAACTCGCTTTTTCATAATAATATTTTACTATTATTTTAATTCGGTGTTGTCCCGAATCCACCATCTCTGATTACCCAAATCTTAAAACTCAGATTTCAACTTTTAAGTTTTAAGGTACGACTCGTCGTAGCGCAGTTGGTTAAGTGACAGACTGTGCGTCCCGGGTTTGATTTTTTTTTTTTTTTTTTTTTTTTATTTCAAATATGTAACATATTCATACATCAAATAAACTGATAAAGCCCTTAGTAAATGTTACATACGCATTTTGCGATCTCACCCGGTGCTAAAGCACTATTTGTGAGATCGCCGGTTCAATGTTTATCGAACTTATCGGAAATGCTGTGCTAAAGTCGCTAAGAAATGATACAAATAGAAATGATTCCCGACGTGGGCTCTCGATTATTCGATCCCGGGGTACTGGTGAAAATGTGCCTCTCACATAGTGCTTAAGCACTGAAAGGGGTACAGTGAATTAAAAAAAAAAGTTGATTTTTCAATCTTTTTACGCACCAAAATGACTCTTTAAGGACATAAATAAATTTCTGAAAGACTTTTCTGAGAGAGGAGCTGAAGAGTTGAAATTGTTGAGATATCGTGACTGCGATTGCCGCGATTTGCTTGCTAATTTAGAAACAGCGCCATCCCCAATTCAGACCATGTCATACTCTCACAACCGCCATTGTTGTGTTAATTTTCTTTGAATAAAACTCTTCGATTGCTTATTTTACTATTGGCAGTGATAGTGCAACGTAGCGTAACAACGTCTGCCAAAAAGTCGACAATTCCCATGCGGATCCCTCTGCCTGCATGTATACATGTGAGCCCCGAGTGGCCTCGGTAGTATTCAGTTAGTAACAGCAACAAGAAAATCATTCTTTTTTTTTGTACTTTTGTACAACTTGGAGGGCGAAAAAAAAATCTATTACGGGGCGGTTATTACAAGCATTCGTGTCGAAAACGATTGTGTAAATTCCCGAACACAAATGACGTCGTGTGATGTAGGATTTCTCCGGGAAACATGACGGGTGTCAGGGATATTCAAGTTTAGCAAACCGGGGAATTATTTCGTAATCGGTTTGTCGCCCTCCGCCTCGCTTCCGCCCGCAGGCCTTCACTTTCTCGCGCTCAAAATTTTTCCTTTTGCGCGTTCATCGCCATCCCTTATCTAGCTGAGACCTCAATCTAAAATTGTGCCAAAACCAGACGTTGAATTTAGTGCATGTTGCTCGAAGAATTTCATTTAAATCGTTCCATAAAATGAGACTGCTGTAACAACACTAATTTTATTTTTTGACTCATTCGTTTCGTATGAGAACAACCGTGTCTCGTGACACGCGGTTTCAATATGCTACTTGAGCTCTTTTTTAATTTAAGACGGTCCTCTAGCGATTCGGCCCTGAAACTTCTCCAGCGGGGGGGGATGACCTGATACATTTTGCCTAACCTAGACCACAGACCCCTGGGTATGAATCTTTAAAGTGTACTTGAGTTCATACAGACGCGATTTATTTCCATTTCGAGAATCGAATCCCGTGATCATCTTCTTATTGGTCAAACACGAAACACATCTCTAGGATACTTCAAGATGTAGCTCGAGTACTTCGAAGATGGCAATTAAAATCTAATATATCATATCCCTTCTGGGATAGACTTGGTGCCCTCTGGTGGTGGATTTTTAACTGAACTTATTCTTAGTTTGATGATTGAAGATGTGTGGATCTTCTCCAGAGGCGAATGGGAAGTTCAATTGTCTCTAACGGGGAAGATTTCAACCGGGAAAGTATTGAAGTGAGCGTCATCTGGTATTAAAACGAAGCAAACCTAGGCCAACATTGTCTGTTCTCAGCTCGGGTGGTGTGGAGTGGTGGCCTCAGGAGGATCTCCTCGCTTCAGCACACGCGTATCTAAGACAAACTTCACACAATGTCAGATTCGCTTTTGATTGATGTGTATTCAAATTCACTTATCTTGAGTGTAAATTATGTCGGCCCCGGTCGTGTCTCGCAGCGCTCATTCCCGACCTTCATTATGCTGCTCCGAAATCCTCTCTTTTCCTCTTCTGTACCGCCTCCCTCACCCCCCACAACCACCACGTTACCGCCCTCATGTTCTCCTTTTCATCACTTATACGCTCGTACCATTTCGTTTAACTCCATTTGTCGCTTACTTGTTTCCATTTCGTGTAGCGTTTTACATATATAAAAAAAAGGAATACCGCAGTGGTAGGTTACTGCTTTTTAAATAGTAATTGCAGAGCTCTCTGATGCGTTCCACTGAACATGGTTGAGGTCTGGGCCCCAGAAACATTTGCGAAGATCTGACTCACATTCGCGAATGTGTTACGCGATCGTATCACTGAGCCTGTGAATCGGCTGGATATGGATCAGGTAAATTCACATTGAGATTCATTTTTCTTATTGAAATTATTTCGATAACTAATTGAACTTTAGAATGACATTTAGAGGCGTAATGACCTTCGCTAAATTTCCCAACGCTTAGGACATTCTAACAATCATTTACTTGAAAAGTGGCCCAGTTGGTTTAGCGGCTGACTGTGGTTTCGGCGGTCCCGTGTTCGATTCCCGGCGCGGGCTCTCGAAAATTTCGATCCCGGGGTACTGGTCGTTCTCCCTCGCACAGTGCCTAAGCACCATGAGGGGGACGTAAGGCCTGTAGTGCGGTTGACTACAGTTGATTGGGAACAAAAAAATGCAAAATGGGATTCACAACCGCACTACGTCATTTGTTGGCCAAAGTACATTTATTTGTGGTAATTGTACATGACGACCTCAGACATCAGTCGATGCAAATTTTATTTAGCAAGACTAATATTAATAAAATAAATATATATAATCCAACTTCAAAGAATACAGGCATCGTCTTAAACAGAATTTGTGTAACGTAGAACTATAAATATAAATATACAGAGTATAAATGTCGTCGTATTTAATCTAACCATTAATATTAATAAATGGAAGAATAGAGGAGAAGAACCTACTCACATTTTTGCTACATCGGTGGCACCACGGTTTTTTTTTTTAAAAGAGACAGTTACCAGTTTTTACTACACGGAGCAGCAAGACGTTTCCTTAATTCACGACGTTGGCGTTTATTTATTAAGAGAAGATTAATAGAATATTTGATCTTTGCTTTGCAAACAGTGATGCTCAGAATCATTGTTGAGTACAAATAAAAGTTCCAGTCCTTCCGCAAAAAAAAAAAAAAATTAGATTATCGTTCAAAAAAGACTGAAAGCCAGCCTCGGCCGCGCTCGCGTCTCTTCGTTGTGGATCCACGCTCCTGAAAACTTAGAATTAAAGAAGTTCCCCGTTTTTGGTGTTTTGTCGAAATACGCCCGGCCACAAAACAGGCGCATTGCAGATGCACCAATGTTTGCCAGTCAGAGATGCTGCAATAGAGAGAAAGAGAGAAAGGGCCAGGGCCAGTTTGTTTGAACAGCATTAAGCAAACGATTTTTGTCTGTTTGCTATTGCCTCTTCTTGATCCGATCGCTATTCACGGCCGTGTTCACATGCAGTTGAATCATTGAGATCTGGACGGGATGGTTTCGTGTGTTGTGAGGGGTCTTTTATCTTTGTCCAAATGATGAACCTGTGGCGGCTCGTGGTACTGTTTAGTCCGGGGCCACCGGTTTGGCGAACCAACCCAGATTTCAATCCATATCCTAAAATGAAAAATTAAATATTACGATAAATTAATTACAAAATAATAAAAAATAAATACATATTACAGGTATTTCCTGGCTTTGCTTTTCCCGAGAACTTACCATCATGCTAATTGTGGTTTGTGTCCATGACTCATTCTAATAAAGATATCATTTATTTTATGCATTTAGCCAATTAAGGTTATTGATCCCGTTAAATCTTAGGATAAAATCAGGCCTTTGATCACTCTGTTGACTTATTCAACAAAGGGGATAGGAATGAGAGATGACATCGAAGTTTAATCGCGCAGTCATAAATTATAAAAAAAACGCAATGTAGCACAAATACAAATTATTTAAAACATGTATCAATCATACTTTGAATGTAATTTTTATTTCTATAATATTCAACAGTTTATGGCGCAGTAAAATGTTGTTTAAAAATACTGGTGCAGTAACATATATACATTCCCTTAAATGGTGAATTCAAAATTATTAATCATTTATTGTACTTTTGTTTTGTTTACACGTTCATTAGATGTTTTTTCGATGTCTATCTGGCCAAGAATTCTCACCCGTTTATTAGATTTCGATTGATCAGTCAATCTATATAAAAATTTTAATAATATACTTGTAGTTACTCTTAACACCAGTCACGTTGAATCCAATCACAATATTCTAACAAAAACCCCATAAACCAAAAAAAGACTGGTGTTCTGAAGTAAACTCGGCGGCACAACAAAATATATTTTTTCACCCCAGTATTCGATTTCCAAGTGAATATAATATCGTAGAGCGACACAATACAATAATCTGACACCAGGCACCGATCAATATAAAATAATTCCGCAAAGGTATGAGCGCAATTTCTTCTTTTCTCTCAGATTCGTATGACATATCTGCGTCGGCTTTTAGCTTACTTGCTAGACGAGTACTTATTTTTGCCGCTCGCTGATATCATCCTGGGACCCCATGTCTAGATTCTTGACACTATACGGTATGAATTTCGAAGTTTATAATATGACGTTTCAAATTAAATAAATATTGATTTTCTTTATAAAATCGGATATAGCGACTAAATCGTGACACAATTGTATTAATACAGTGTCCGCCGAGGTGCATCTTCAGTATTTGGTGGCCCCATATTTGTCCTTGCCCCACAATCGAATAAAACGAGAGTTCGCACCACCGGGAATCGAATCTCGGAACCACAGTATTCCAACACTTCGAGTGCGTTATCTGGAAAGATTATGCAATTACTTTCTAACATTATAAAAGTTTCGGAATAATTTCAGCGATGTTTTTTAACCATGGAAATAAAATGGTTACAAAAAAGTTGCTGGAGTTGTTATGAGGGCTCGGGAAGATGGAAGATGGGGGAGAGGGAATCACTCGACTTCCTATCAGGCCTGGGTTGGCGTTTGTAGAGCGTTATCTTGTTTACATTCGATGCAAACGATTTCTGGAAAGATGTTTGTAAACCACTCCGCCATTGGATGCCCGTTATGTCTCTGACTCCAGACTAGCCATCATTCCGACGCTCACGTAGGTAGGTCGTCGGTAGAGGGCTACACGGAACTTTTGAACATGAATATAAATGCTACCGAGACCCGAGAATCTACCAAAAAAAATATATTTATTTTTTTGTGTGCAGGCGCCAATTTGTATTTGTTTAACATGCCTCGTACGTTTTTGCTGCAGGAACGATAACAGGTTCGTAAGGGTTTTTTTCATTCTGACGTAGCGACTTCAAAAGGTTTCCGTGACGTCACCTTCTGGTACACCTGTCTGTTCAGAAATATGTTTTCTGTGATGTTGAAAGAGCGCTATCTATAAAATTAGTAAGTAAGTTACATTGCAATCGCCCAATTGAAAACTAAAACGATTCATTGAATTCAGAAAACATATTTCTTACTTTGACTTTTGTATAATTTATTAAAGAAACGTATGGTTTGAGTTAACTATTTTATATGAATGTAAAACAGAAGTGTTTCTATCACTGTTTATTCCATTGGCGCCATCTGTTGGTTGTTCAGCGCAATAAAACTGAGCTTCTTGTCGTTACTGGCTCGAATGCCAAATCGGCTTCAGCACGATAAAGCGATTCGCATTTATCCGATTGTGTATACAGTAATGCTGCGCTATCTACACAGTTCCGTGACCCTTGGACAAACCATCGACATTTTTATAGAAAGAGGGTTCGTTCATCTGAAAGGAAAATCTGTTCACCATTTTCCTTCAACGGTTCGCCTGACCACAACCAACGCTTCTCCTTTTCGCGCGCGTCTCGCATTTCCTTCACGTCTTTCGCATTTCTTACCATTCGTCCACACCCACAAGTCTCTTGCCTCCTTACCTACTCCTCCTCCTGTCTTTTGTTTTCCTCTACTGCCATCAGATGGTAATAACGGAACATCCATTAGTTGGCATGATTGGCATTAATGGGCATCTATTTCTGGGAAACATATCAGGAGTTGTAACAATGCACAATTAGTTGCGACTGGTTTGGACAATGTAAATATTTCGAAAACGCCAAGGAGACATGGACATGGACCGAGGGAGCTCCCATTTCTATTTAAAATTCAATTCGGTTAAATACTCTGTTTTACAGTTTACGGTTTCCACCTAATTCTCATCGAAAATAAAATCAAACGCGACTTGCATGGTCTCTGAGGTGAGATCAGAACTACATTTTTGATAACCATGGGCTCCTTTAATCGTTCCATCTTTGAAAAAATGATTGACTGAGCAGTATCGAACTGCGTTGATGTGCGGCTATTAATGGAGCGTCTAATAAGTGGTGGTGAAACCTTTCCCCTGCGCCAGATGGATCAATAAACCACCATGTTATGTGTAATATCGAAACAGTTTCTCTAGTGTCTGGGGAGCAAACCACCACCTAATTTAAACAAAAATGTCAGTTTAAACCAGGACTCGAGGTATTAACAACTCATGCCTAGGCCAAGAAAAATTACCAAGCCGAGCCCCTTGCAGAGGGTTTAGTGCGGTGAACCTCCTTAACAAATAAGACTAAAGAGACATTACATTATCATGTGAAGTGTTCGATCGTTGCTTTGTGACAAATTGAATATGCCATTTCCGTTACAGTGCGCGCTGACGTTGGCGTTTACACAGACCGAAGGACGTGGCTTTTCTCTTATTTCGAATAAAAAGCTCGAGCAAATATATGATCTCGTACCTAAACAATTTCCATTTATCGGAAACTAAATACAAATGCACTTTCCACTGGCTCGTGTTATTGTGTGGGCAGTTTCGGCTTTGCTCACTGGGGGTTGGGTTACATCGGATCCAGTGGCGAGCATTTCGTCGATATGTGTGGCGCCGTCGTTGGTTTGTTTTGCAGAACTGCCACAAGTCGGTTGTTAACACAATTCCAAAATGCAGATGGATCAATATTGGTGCGATCGTATCCACGGCTGTCATTTTATTTTTGGGTATTTGAAGTATATATAATATTGCCCATAAATTCAGGGGCATAATCATGAAGGCGCGCGTGAATTCCAGTTTGTGGGCAAGGAAAATTTTTGAAGTAAATTTTTTTTGTTTCCAATCAACAGGCATTACGTCCCCCTCATGGTGCTTAGGCACTGTGCGAGGGGGAACGACCAGTACCCCGGGATCGAAATTTTCGAGAGCCCGCGCCGGGAATCGAATCCGGGACCGCCGAAGCCACAGTCAGTCACTAAACCAACTGGGCTACGACGAATCGTACTAATAATATAAAATTTATTTAAATATATCAAATAAATATATTTTATTTAAAAAATAATTCTTGTGATTTGATATTCAATTGTAATTTTCTTTTAACACACAGCAAATTGGATTGGTTTTTGGATTGTCGCCAATTTGGGCTCACCGGTGGGGATTGGGGCTCTTTGTCCGGCGACGGGAAGAAATATAAAATGAGTGCCACCTAATTTTAAAATGTAGGCTCCAGCGGCCACTGAAACAGATGATTCGAATTCATAGTCTAGACTGTACAATGCTCAATCACCTACAAGTACAAACATCAACGTTACATCGGTGAAACCATTTATGTTCGTCGATATTGGTCGCCAACGGCGGCGCCAGCTAGTTGGAGCAGGTACACTCGTGCTCGTATCTAGGACGAGACGAGAAAATCTCTTAAGGCAGGTCGCGTCTCAGTCCGCGGTCATTCTATCTGCATACAATTCCGAGTGAAGTATGAGACGGCCGCTGCGCCTTTCGCTCCCTTAATGGTCATCTTTAGCATTCAGCGGGGAATATGGCCGTACACAGGGAGACTGGTGGGAGTTGGGCCGGCGCCGCGGACACATGGGGCGCGTTGTGCGGCGCGGCGGGCTGGCGCGAGCGGTGGGTGTCCGGGTGTGTCCCGGGGTCCGGCGCCACCCGTCCACCGGAGAGCGAGAGAGCCCGGTCGACCCTCGGGCGGAACTGCCATTCGGGCCGACGCGAGGATAACTAATACCCCGGCTGGCTAAAACGGAAATTTGAATCGACTGTGATTTGCTCGGGCGGAAGACGAGAACGATTTGGGTTCCGTTTTTCTCCTGGTCCCTGCTTCTTTTCTCGAGAGACGGTGGCGGTTCTAAACTGGCTCGTCCCATCATCTCAAAGCAGAAGGTGACGTTGACAGATACAGAAATTGATCAATAAACCACAACAGGTTTTATGTTGCTGATTCTGACCATAGTGAAGCTGAAGTATTTTTTTACACTGTATCTGATAAAAGAGTTGTTAAAATGGAAGTAAAAATCGGAATGAAATTTGAAAAAATTATAAAATATTAAAATAAAATGAAAGTTTTAATGAAGCAAAATAGCTGAATATGGTGAATTCGGGACAGACCGAATGAAGAAGACGAACCGAGTGGCG
>JAQGBY010004700.1:0-16051 GCA_034698785.1 Mycogona germanica | reverse complement strand
TAGTCGTTAAATTGGAATGCTCAGGTGCCTTACACGAAGCTCAATCGGGGGGAGCTTTATGTAGAGTTGGTTATAAATGCGTACAGGGCGGCAGAAATGTTTTAGTTGATTAAACCAGGCGAAGATTACAATGTCAAACAATAGTTACATGCAGGCAGAGAGAGGCATGTCCACAGCATTGGAAGAACGCCTGGATTATAAAATAAAAATGGGGTTGTGCCCGGGACAGACTGGACGATAAAGACGCACGAGAGTTGGCGATAACTCTTCTAATATAATATAACAATAGTAAACTATTATTTAAAACGAAAAAATTAACCTAGAAAACAGTGGGAAATTAAAATTACAATATTTACCCAGAAGCAGCCCCCAAGAGAGGAGCCTATGGCGAGGGTCGAACGACCAGTTGTATCTGAGATATTTGTTAAGGAGGTCCAAAACTAGAAACTGACGTTACAGCTGAGACAATCGTTAAAACGTAAAATAGCCAGTAAATTTAAACAATTAATTTTTTATTTCATTGGTGGTTACTGTAAACCCAGGCAAAGCCGGGCACCCTTCTTGTAACAAAATAATACTAAAGTAAGTATATTTTACTAGAGTAAAAATGTGTCCCTCACATACGTCCAACGCATCAGGTTCCTTAAAAAATAGCAATTGTTATCTTAAAATTTTTTAATGCGGAATTTTACATAAATAATCAGATGTGAAACACGTAAATATCATTCATTTTGCTTATATTATTTCACGCGAACGACTGCTAGAAAAACGAAAGTAGCCAGCTGACAACATCGGTTTAACAAATTTCGCGCACAACGAGTTTTGTAAACGTAACCCAAATTCGTCTTCCACGAGCACAGAGCAAGAGGATTAGTCTGTGAGCGGAAAGTATCTCGATGTTCCATTCAGTAGGAACGCAATTTGCATGATTTATTCGCTACATCTATCTTAGCGAAGATGATGGGTACGCGATCTCTTTGATGCTGAGCCGCTCGTTTTTTAAAAGCAAGAACGTTTAGTTTTTTCTTCTTTCTTCTTTTTCGCTCTCTAAACATCGTGTGCGGTATTTGATCATTTTGTAAATAACAGTAGGCGAGTTAGGGAGAGGGTAGAAGAAAATTGTCAAGATCCTCGTTTCACCAGTGATTGATTTTTTTTCTCTCCTTCCGATTGAAAACACCTTTTGTCCGCCGTTGCAAATACATTATGCGTTCAACTGTGTGATGCACCGTTCGAAAGAGGCGTAAGTGATTTCAAACTAACCTGGCAGATTTATTAAATTATTTAGTGAAAGGGCTGCCGAATTGTCGTTGTAAAAATGTAACAGACAGTGAACCAATTTCTGCTTCAGTTTGCTTTATTGTCCCAATATTGATTCAAACCATAACGAACAACTTCATTGAATTCAGTTGCTCTCCGTGATGAGTCATTATATTATTTGTGTTTATATATCGTTATTATAATTGTGTATTTTGATACTTCAGCGTGGTTTAATGTTGCGTCAAACTGAATTGCATATACAAGAACTCATTCTGATATACAGGAATAAAGATAGGAGCTCTTAGGCATTTCATTTTGTTCTTTCCTCCGTTTCAATTATCACTTGCATTGCACTAAAATTATGCGACAAATTGCAGCGAATTATTGAATATATTTTAATCAATGTTGCTTTTGTTTCTGCCGTTCAAAGAACCACAAATATATCTTAATTTATTGTGTGCGTGGTTTGTCTTTAATTTAATCACAATCGATATAATAACCATACATTTCGCTAAACCTTGCAACATTAGTAACAGTCACTAGGTGGAGCTCATAGGTGAAATTGAGATGGTCCAAAAAATGGCTTCTAGATTTGTTAGTGGTAGGTAGATATTGGGATGGAAATCGTTAGAGGATCGTAGAAGAACGACCAATATTGGGCTTCTGGCTCGTATTTTGAAGGGGGATTCTGAGACAGGCGCTGCATTGTAGATGTGACTCGTACTTCAACTCCTATTTCCCCAGAGTGTGTCGACAGTGGAATAGCCTTAACGAATCTCAAGTCAAAGGCCTGTTAGGATAGGACAAACACACCTTTGTCCTTAACTGGTTGTTCGACCCCGCCATTAGCTCCATCCGGGGTATCTTTTGTTATTATTAATGTCAATTTATTTTTATTTCGAATATTGCAGTCAGTAATTAATCTTTTTTATTTGGAGGGGTTCGTGCAATTTGCGCATTGGTGACGCATTTTGCTGAGCTCCACCCAATCTGCGCTTCAGTTTTACACTTCGTTGGCTCCTACTGCCCCTAGGTGCTGCAACCTATTAATAGCCTGCACGAAAACGAGGGCGGCAATTCCCCAGGCGTCCGCTGGACGAACCCGAGTGTCCTCCCTCGTACCGGCCACCTCGTATCACGACTAAGTGGCATCGCGCCAGATTCGTTGCGTTAATTTATTGGCCTCCGGTTGACCATTACACCGAATTTGCATGCCGCATTCCGACCGGCCAGACTGTGGCTCGATGGCTCCTCGCAAATTCTATTAGTGCACAATGACGCGCGCGCGCGCGCCTCGTGACACGCGTTGAGCGACAATGCAGTTCTCGGCCGCCCAATACAAATTCACTATCGAAATCCTCATGGGTCCGGCAATGTATTCCGCCGTGTGCGTCACCGCGTCCAAAAGATCTAATTATAAAGTTTATTCTCTTTAAAATAGAGGCAGAAAAGGCGCGCAGCCTTAGTGACGCTCGCTGTATGCGCTATATAGGACGTTGACGAATTTAATTTTTTATCGGAATTTAGGATCTCTCGAGTCCAGTCTAATCGTCTAATTTAGATATGTGACGCGCTGTTTTGTTGTAGGTCTCGTTTCCACGTAGTGACGTCACTGTCATCTGATGTTGGTCACACTTTAAAAAGACACACAGGGACCATAGTTCATGTTGTCCGACGTTTTCTATTTAAGACGTTCATTTTGTTTTCATTGCGTCATATCCGTACTATTGGCAATCCTGTAGAATGTACTTAGTAAGCAAAATGATAATATTTTCTGTCATGACATGAAATGGATAAACCAATTATCGTGCATACGATATCTTTGAAATGATACGATACGATATCTAGCTCCATTCGTGATGCCGTATCAATTAATGTATCAGCGCGAGTTCAAACGTTATTCGTCAAATTCGGAAACCATATTCATCAAATTCGAAATCAAGAAAAACATTATATATTATTGTTTATCATACTATGTATAATATACAATTGTATAAAATTTACATGCTACATGTTCTGTGTACAAATAAAGCTAACCACTAAAGGGCGTTTTGCATCGACAGCATACAATTCGTAATATTCTGCTCCATCATCAATTTATGAGCTATTTTTCACGCAATTGTTTTGGCGCAGCGTTCGAATTACTGGGTTTGAATTTCGTCGTATGAGTGCAGCGAAAGTGACGTCATTATCGCGTGCCGTTGTGGCTAACATCGACGAGGCTCACACTGATGAAATGCCGGATAAAAATTACCATTCGTTTTTGTCTTTGTGAGTTGGAACTTATTGTTTTCGATGAATATTATCAGATAGATTAGTGGCGATCTTGAGATTTGCCATTTTAAAGCGTCCACTAGCGAATGTGCAATCGGTGTCTCATCTTGTGCCATCCGTTGACACAGTTTTGGTGCACATATTTGGTGCACACAATAGAATAATTTATACAAATGGCATCGTATCTGCATGTGTATTATAATACTCTTTATTCCTTTAAGTGTCACGATTTTTAGTGTACGGTAAACAAATTCGTGTTTGTCATATTCCTACCTGGAGTGACAGCAATGTCTGTTAATAAGAGGTTAGAGACCGAGAATAGTAGATAAAAGGACGAAGTTGACGTTCCTCTTCGTTCACGATATGCGTTTAGCGTGTGATTCAGACGTAGATATTAGCCTGTTTTTATATACATTTTTTTCTACCCTACGTACATTGCCAGACCATGGGCATATTGCCTCGAAAATGTCTCGTACACAGACACGGGCACTGCAACAAAAAAATAGTTCATGTCAAAACGGTCCACGAAACGCGTTATATGTTGCGAGAGAGAGGGAGAGAGTGAAGGGGAGAAAAACATCTCTGTAACGTTCCGATGATGACTTTTTGTTATTTTATCTACGAAAAACGACAGCGGGATGGCGCTGAGCGATAGAAAAAAAAGTGTTTGCATTTAGAACATTTCGCGCCGAGCTCTCTCTGTATCTATAGCGGATTATAGCATTGTTAGTCTTCTGCATTTTTTTTTGTCCTGTTCGTATTCTTTTTCGTCTCCTCCAATACCGAAATACGAATGGAATGAGAAAATGGCGAATAGGAAGCGTGCCTAACAATGATAGATTTCATAGCCTGGAAACCTTATCGCAGTATGTGTTTTTTTTGGACGGAAAGTCGCACCAGGACAGAAGGAAAAAGAAGAAAATGGCAAAGACCGACACGTGATGACGTAGTAAATGCGTCACGTGGTAAACATAAAAAATGTTTCTTATCTACAAATGTATCTATCGATGCAGATACAGCGCAAGCAAGACATGCATTTCATTACGACTTGCCACGTTGGTATTCGATGTTACTGAATCAATATGGGCACAGTAACCTTATCCTCTGAAGACCAAAAGCCTGAAAAAACGCAGCGCCCATCAATCCATTTTTTGTTATTACTTGAAGGAAAGGGGATACGCTCCAAAGCAGCGGAAATGCAACACTAAGCGCAGCGGAAACCGACGTCACCCATGATCAAAATGATATCTTAATTATAAGATTAAACTTTTTGCAGTGTATAGTGGCAGCTTTCTCTATAGGTAGGACAAAGGACACGCCTTTCCATTGAATTCCCATTCTAAGGATGACATTTCAGTATAAATAATAAACGGCAGATAGGCTGTCTTTATTGCTTGCTACGAAACCCAAGTTTATTTTTTGCTGTACTCGCTGATTTTGACTGATCCATCTCAACTCTTTCCAAACTCTTCGCGACTATCTTCGACATTTCGAGTGGAACCTCTCAATATTAATGTCCACGTGTTTAGCGAGTGGGTTGGGCCGGGGCTTCATCCGGTCTCCTCGGTGCATGCGCCTGACGAGGAATTTTCGGTTATTCTCCCGGGATTCCTCTGACTACGCGCAGAAGCGAACTCCCCCCTCGATTAAAAATTAATGGACGTATATATGTTCTCGGCAGAGTTGTTCGACGTCACTGCGGAGAGAAATGTTTGACGTAAAAAGGTGCAATATGGAGTAACGTTGAACACATCTATCGGCTGGTTAATGGACTGACGTGTTTCGCGTTGAGGAGCATTGGTCGAGTCATATAATAAGGGACGGAATAAAATATTCTCAAGAGTTTTAACTGTTCGTTGATCACAAAGCGGGCTTTGCACTTTCAGGCATTTTAGGGTTGGTATTTCAATCAGCAAATCAATCACCCGTATCTATATAGCTATACGACACATTTTAAAATTTCACTCGTTCTATCGTTTGACCAGCATTCGTGACCATCAAAATGTAACGCAAAACCAATAGATAATTTTAAAACAATACAATATCCCACATACAATATTTAACGAAAAAAGGTATAATGTTTTTTTTAATAATTCCTTTATTTAAGAAATGGTCTGCTTCGTGATTTTTAAAATTATAGTATGCTTAATCAAACAAATCAATTCGCAGCTTCCTTATATTGCTTCACTAACTTCTTGCTTTTCTATTCATTTCTTCTATCTTTATAGTCTGCACCCAGTTCTCGCGTGGAGTGTTCGCCCTGATCGGATCCACCAACTCCGAGTCGTACGACACACTCCAGTCCTACAGCAACGCCTTCCAGATGCCTTACATAACGCCCAGTATCCCGGAGAAGGTCAGTGAACCCTCCTCGGCCATCATGAACTTTGCTCTGGGCATGAAGCCGAACTACATGAAGGCCATCAACGACACCATCACCTTCTACGGCTGGACGAAACTCATCTATCTGTACGACTCAGACGATGGTGAGTGATCCGTTCCCGTAATATAATTTTTATTCTGCATCTAATTCTGTGTATTCGCCAGAACATAATACTTCGGGAGAATACAGTAGTACTACGATATAGACAATTATTTATGACGAAAACTAATGCAATACAAAATCAAACGCATATAAATAGGATGAGATGCTTTGTAAGGGGAATTGTAATGGGATTGGCGCGTGGATGATCTTTTAAAGAGAACCAATTGTGACAAATGAAAAATATAAGTTCCGTGATGTTTAAATCAATACCCAGATAATTCGTTTAGTATTTTAATTATGTTGGAATTCCAAAGCTAGAATAATGTAAGTAATAGCGATAAAATACCAAGCATGCTATCATTCAGTGTACCAGGTATGCCAAATTCTACTTCCACGATGATACGGTTTTATTTTTAAATATTTTAATGTAAACTGCTCTCTTTTATAGTGAGTTTGCACCTGAAACTTACCATCGCATAGCTAATCTGTGAGCAGTAGACACCTTCTACAACGGCTTTATGTGACGTTAAGCATTAATAATTTCGAATACACATCGGACACACCGTGGTAGCTCTTCCTCAGTAAGGGATCCACTTATTCACTAAAAGGAATGCAATGTAATTTCAAATTCTGAGTTTACTCTGCTAATAGCATCTGCAGTGCCGGAGGCCAATCTGACGCTAATTAGGTAACTAATGTGCGCTACTAATGTAACCAGATTCGGTTCGTAAACAGAGCACACATGTGCACCATGTCATCCTATGTCCTCTTTTCGAAAGACTCGTCTCAAAAAGTACATAATTATGGTTTGCCAAATTATGCAATGCGTTTCTCCTCTCTATGTGGTTTAGGCCTGAAGGGAGACCATAACTTTGCTAAATAATTAAGTTAGCTGTAAATTGTGAATTTTGAAACAGTAACTCATAACATTTAAAACTGATTACTTGCTGCAGGGGTATAATTAAAAAAAAACAATTTCCACTAAAACTGTTTCTACTGAGCTAACTAAAGTAAATTTTCAAATGAAAGTTACGTATTTTAACCAAAATGATCGCCGCTATTAGCACAACTGATCACATTTAAACTTAAGCAATTGACACTCTAATATATAAAATAAGACAATGTTTCTATGTTTTCTCAATTTCAAGTCTTATGTCACGAAAACCCACTTACTGAATTTTGTATTTATAATTCACGAAATTAGTTTTTTTCAGAATTTTTAAACCGTGTTTTCTTTTAACAGAAAATTCTAAAAAATTAGAAGGGATGCGTTGACATTGATGTTACTCGCCCTATTCTGGTTATGACATTGTATAGGGGCCATGTACTCTGTATTCTATTTATGATCGCGCGTCGTCTACATTCGAGCGACGTAAAAGCAGAATTGCCCTGCTGTCCTGGAACACGTTTCAACTACTCCCGCCCCTCACTACCTACCTTCTTCTATGGTCTCGGTAAATATATCGCCTTCTTTAATCCCATTTATAAAGTCTGCCGGCAGGGGATCAGTGGTGGCCATATTTCGCCCCCTCTCGTTCCATAAATCACGTTGGGGGCCCGAGTTTGGCCTTTTCAGTTTTACGCCCGCGGCTAGCTTAATCTTGACCATAATAACCTCACCAACGTCGACGGTTAAGTGCGGCAGGGCTCCGAACCGATCGAGGCATAAAGGAGGGAGAAGATGTGAATGGTGAGGGGGAGGTTGGAGCTTATTTTCGACGGATGGGCTTTAATTTCAGACGTTATTAACGTCAGGGCGACTTGTGGATTTTTGAGGTGGAGGATCAAATTTCGAATCGGGCAACCAGTTTAAAATAATCCAATTAACATGCACACAATACATAAATAAGCATTTCGTCATCTTTTTGACAAGCTTTATTAATTTTCAATATATACACTGTACAAGGATTAAGTTTGAATCGCATCCATAAGCCATAATCGCTCGCTTGTCGCTTCAAAATGATATTTATTTCTTGATATACATTAACTAAAGTTTGTCTGTGGAGCGTGAACCACGCAAAATAAAAAATTAGCGTAGTTCACGCGACCGGAGAAGATCGCCTCGCATGCGACCAAGATCCTCCGGTTTAAATGACGCTTTATATTTTTTAAAACTATATGATTCGTAATGGCCCGTTCTTATTGGCAAGTTCTTGTAAGGCAAGTCGCTCTATAGCAGATGAAATTGCTGGGGGCCCATTTTAAAATAAATCATTCTCAATGTAGTTTATCTTCCCCAAGCTGTGATTGGCTGATTTGGGTAACGTGACCGTAACGTAAGAAGATTGAGTACAAAATGGGTCCCTGCTCTACGAACATCATGCACATGTGAACTAACCATAAGTGTGTTTTATTTCTATTTTGTGAAATGCAACTGTAGTATTCAGAAAGAATAATTGAATAATTATTAAAAATTTGGGATATAGTGAGGAAAATGTAGCTGGCATCAATGTTAGCATGTGATTTGGTCAAGTGGAGACGCCATATTTGAATTTTGCTGGCAAAGGGTTGTTCTTTAAAAATACTTTAACTGACTAATCAAAAAACACGCAAAATTGAGATCTGAAATAAATTGCGCTAATCAGAAAGAGTGAAAGTTAGGATTATAATATAGATTATTTTAGATATCCTCCAACTTTTGAAAAGATTGAATTTTAAAAGAAATATAATTGACTAAATACTAATCCCCAAAATCCATCAACTCAATTATACTGAGTGAGAGACCATATCAGTTATTAACAGATTATTATAAAATATATAAATAATGAATACATTCTCGTACATAATATTTAGCCATTCTTTAGCCAACTTTTGTTATCTGATAATTTAATAATCATCTAGAGCATCGTTTATTTAGCAATAATCGGGTTATGTTAGTAAACCTTTTAATAAAGCAAAACATTTAGACTCTTAAACTGATATCCGGTTCCCGTTGTTGGGTTGGGTTGAATCTTGACGAATATCGATTTGGAGACATGGACATTCTGATCAAAACTTTTTAGAAACAAGGTGTGACGACATAAAACGGAAGTTCACAGCGAATTAGTACTCGAAGAACGAAAGAACACAACACTTTAATGAAATCTCAATCAGGCTCACTCAGCAGGGGGTGAATGGCTTGTGCGGAAATCTATTGTCGCTAACTAAACAGTTCTCAGCCTCGCCATTTTGTGGATATGTCTAAAATATTAATTTTGTATACCGTGCACTCGACACATTCGAAATTGCGTTTTTCTTCCATTATCTCTGCTCCGACGTTTCGCTGCAAAATCCACCGACACGTTTTGCGTCTGGTCCCATTGTTTCTCCTTCTCGTGTCTTGTGCCCGAACAAAAGTGAGCAAAATGAATTTCTTTCAAGATAGAATAATTGGACCCTGATTGCAATTTCGGATACGGTGTGTATCGCGAAGCTGTTTGTTCGTTCGTGCACGACATTGGTACGTGAGTGGCAGGTTGCTGGCCCCGTGGGAGGAACTGGTGACACAATGAGGGGGAATCGGATGTGTTGCAAACTCGATAACCGCGGTGTTCTCTACAAAACAATAGCAAATCCCTATGTTCCAAAAAAAAATTGTTCCTCAATTATCGTTCACAAATATGTATTTGTTTATTATTGCATTTAGCTTCGTGTTGCTTCAAGTCGGGAAAGAGTCCCACAATCCATTTTCTAGCATTGTTTATTAAATGTATCTGACAAGTACTTTATCAGGACACATTCCATAAGGTGTACTCGTTATTTTAGGTGGCTTAGTCGATTTGTTTTTCCTGTATGATAAACGGTATATTGGCGAGATAGAGCAAGAGTGATGCTGCCCCTGAAAATATATGTGAAGGCAATCATTGCCAGCACTCGCGGTCATCACCGATTTTTTAACGTTGTGTTAGTTCCTGTCTCTCCATGTTACCAGACTCTGTCGAATCGTACACTTCTACGCTTGAAGTAAAAGTTTTATTTTATTCATGTTGCTGCTAGTGAAAGATTCCTCAATTCGAACTTCTAAACTTGAAAAGTTTTTAGGTCTTTTAAATCATTGGCATGTTCTCCAAAATAACATTATCGACCCAATCGAAAAAAGAAGTTTGACATAATCTACGAGCTAAACACGGTTTGCAAAATATTTTTTAATTTAGTGTTTATTTTACATGATTTATTCTATTCGAGAAACGTGAACATTTCACCGGGCATTCTTTTATTTTGTGATTCGGCTCACGACGTTTAAGCCTGTCAGCCTCAGGATAAAATCGTTTTGTGGTAAATGTATATATATTTTTTTTAGGTTTCGGTAGAGATACTGTAATGCCCGGCCCAGTTCTTTCTAGCTATATTTCGGTTTTTTTCAAGTAGTACAGAGGTATTCACAAATGCACGTTTGACAATGTTTGGTAGCGATATTGCTTTTGGATTTTCTGTTTCTGGGACACTGTCTGACTGGGAGAGTGGCTTATTTTCGGCGGTCTCCAACGATTGGGAATATTGCTTTTCAGTTTACCTTTTGCCTACGGCATTCGAGATATAGATACAATTCAATCTTCCCGTTTTTATTGCCTATTTTCAAGCTTCGGTTTGGCGGTCGAGAGGCAAAAAAGAAGAAAAAAATTGTCATCCTCACGCGAAAAGTTAAAGCGAACGTTTGAAACGCTGATCTTATTTTCTGAACGGAAGAATTCGAAATGCGTCGCTCACTTCACGTAATGTGTATAAAGCTTACATTTCTAGTCACGAAAATGACATTTCTCGCAAAAACTTTCTGTATATTTTCCGAAGTTCAATAAAACGATGAAACGACGATTCCTTTCTCTCGCTCTCTCTCTCCCTCTCTCTCTCTAGTCAAAGGATAGTTTCCAGAATAAGCCTGGTGTTCTGTGCATTTTTGCGTCCCAACGGTCGAGAAGCCAACACGGCAATTTTACAACAAAATCCGTCGTATTTACTTTTGACGAGACTGACATTCGAAATTGAAACCAAATTCCCCTTCATAATTTCCTTGGCGATATTTATGTCGTCTTGTCGGCATGTCGTCTTGTTTGAAAATCCAGTCAGCCATCAATTATTTGTAGTTTCAATTTTCGTGACCCATGGGGCAAAGGTTACGTGAGGGGTTTTAGTTAAGACGTCTGGATGATATATATATATTAAATGATGAATTCATCAGAGGTTCCGTGTTCGATTCCGGGGTACTGATGAAAATATGCTGCCTTGGACTTCATAACATGGACTTCATCATAATTAACATTATTTTTTCAATTATTGTGTTCTTATAAACTCGTCTATTCACGACATGATGACCAGCCGATATTCTCTATGTACTAGTAAAGTGGAGCCCACAATGACACGCCATGGACGTGCGCCTACATCCACAGCATCCGCTCGCAGCGCCCCCACACGCATGGATAAATATAGGTGTTCACCTTCCAATTTGCCTGATTTCGGAAAACTGTTTATAACACCGGCTAGATCCAAATCGCTCATCATGAACTTCAAATTAGATTAGGATTTCCATCAGAAAAGCATTTCCCAATCGCTCTCCGTGCAACGTCGACGTTCTTGCAGCGAGCGTACGAGATAGATAGATAGATAGAGATAAAGAGAGAGAGAGAGAGAGAGAGAGCACCAGAAAGTGTTTCTGATTGGCTGTCAGGCGGTCGGCGTCGGTATCGATTGGTTGGTTTCCCCGGGCCGGGGAGAGAGCTGGTGCGAGCGCTCTCCACACGCGCGCTGAGCGCCATGGTGAGCTGCGGGAGAAGACGCTCGCGAGAGATCAAAATAGAGACCCTAGAGATGTGGCATCAGATAGACAGGATGTGAGGGGGGGGGGGAGGAGGGGGTATGGGGTGGGGGAGATTCGGCTGTGTTCTGGGTCAGCGTTTTCTGCACCCATTCTTTTTCCTGTAGATCCTGCGCTAGGTTCTGACGCGCGTATCTCTCCCTTGTTGTCTGACGTCTCGAGCTTGTAGCAATCCGCCGTATTCTTTCACTCAAACAATAGGGAATTTTTCTTGCCGACTTGGTAGGCGTGGATACAATTTGCCTACGCATGTCCCCAATGGATCTCTAGCAAGTGGCGGATGCACAAAATTGTAGAAACCCTAAGCACGGAATGCTTGCTTGCATTTTTGAAGTTGTGTTTGGTGAATATACTGTACTGTACATGGACATTAAACAAACATTCTCCTGATATCATCGTACTGATATAAAAATACTGGTCATGAACTTTTGAGAAAATAAAAGAAATCTTAAGCATATGAAAATCCACAGAATCTGATTAAAGTTTGATCCAAATCGTTTCCCTAAAGTTCAATATTAAATACCTAACTGAACAACAGATTTTAATCGAATTAAGAAAGGGCAAACCCCAGGACACAACTGGGGGAAACGACGACGTCCGAGTTGGCAAGACTCTATAAGATACAAAAATTTAAAGGAACCAAGAATTTGCGAAACACACAACAAAATGATAGAACTCACTCAAGACTCAAGACTCAAGGTCACTCAATCTACCATTGTTAGCCAGAAAGTCTTGAGTGAGTTCGATCATGTTGTTGTCGCATGTTTCGCAAATTCTTCGTTTCTTTAAAAAAAAAATTATCAACTCGAGCGTCGTCGCTTCCCCCAGTAGTGTCTTGGGTTTTGTCCTTTCTTTAATTTCTACTACCCGACGACATGTCTTTTATAGTTTTAATTATACGACAAAAAGGGGATGCTTCTAGTTTTTTGTGGTTGGATTGAATATCTCATCATTTCAGATTTGAATCGATTAGAAAATCCAATTAGTATAGAACTGGAAATTAAATTCGATGAACATGACAGTTATTTTCGTAGAATTGAAATTTATAATGTGCGCGCACGTTTACCGTCTATTAAAAGTGAAATTCATTCTGAAAATAATGTGATAGTAAATGCTCTAAATATGTAATGTAATTTCAGAAAATTATGGTTGAAAAATTTATGTTTGCCAACTAGTTATTTTTTGCTACATCCATAGTTTGTTTATTCCTTTTAAAAAACGATGTCTGCGTAGTTGTCATGGAAGATAACATGGTTCGGTTAGCTTATAAAATTAACGAAGTCAGGCGAAGAAGAAGAAAAAAATGGAAATATACAAAAAAGGTTTTTGAGGGCTCACATAACCATGTTCGGCTAATTCACTTTCCTATTTCATTGCATATTTAATGCGATATTTGCCAATGAGAAATGCTGTTCGTTTTTTATTGGTAACGCGCCCCTGCAACACAGGCGAGCACTAGTCTTTCCTTTAATTGAGTTTTCATACACTTCCGTGTACTAATTTCGACCAAATTTCGAGTGAAGCTGACGTGACGAAACATTAATGAAATTTGCACATGTCTAGTTTTTAATTAAATGTGTGCTCTCCGAAGCATGAATTATTGTGATTTGCGATGTGCGTGTCAAGTCGATCTCTCAACTTTTCTACCGATGGCACCTAATACAACAAACTACAATGCTCAAATACTCGATCCAACTGTCGAAATTGAATTTGCTGTTTGACTTCCTAAGACCAGAGCCAAAAAGGGCCAATTTTTCTGTGGTTTTGGTGAGAGAGTACAGAAATTACAAACAATTGTGTTCGACCATACAGTAATTTCATTTCAAATTTTATTCATAATTAACTATCAAAATTAATTCTAACTATCGTCGAATTCTGCAAATATCAAGCGGTTAATTTTTTGTTACGTCTTAAATGTTTGTTGGTAAGAGAAGGGCTCAAGATCTACATGAATTTTTACAGATTCATCACAGCACTATCTACCATGTATGCCTGAGGTTCTGTAAAACGGGACACAAGAGAATTTTTGCAGACAAGCATTGTAATTTCTTCCGCTAGAAAACAAGACTAGCAGACTAAATCTAATCTACTGAAGCAAAAAGATAACAGCTGCAATCATTTCAGAGGAACGTGGAATGAAACAACATTGTTTGGAGACTATGAAGATTTTTTTAGGTCTAACTAGGCGGTGAAAAAAAATTTCGTCTACGCGATTTCGTCCTATTATGTTGAAACTTAAGACATAGTTTAGCGAAAAGCTTGCACATTGAAACATAACTAGCCCATGTCTCGAAGCAAATAAACAAACGGAAGAGTTGTTTACGCGTTGTTGCTTACAATTGCGTCTGGTAGCTATCCAATTCAATTCGTTGAAGGTTTCTATTTAATCCGTTATACAGAGTTGCACATGTACACTGTAAGTAAAAAGGTGCACCCCTATAAAACATATATCACAACTTTATGAAAAATGCTTCGATTTAAATGAAATTTGGCACTTATATAGAACAAAGGTGTAGGAATCAAAATGTTCTTCGATGGCTTTAACACAAGCACATTTATCCCGTGTGGTCTCCCGTTTATTTTCTGTCGATCGACGGAACTCGTTTGGTCAATCATTTTTAAAAGTTTCGAAAGTCAGCGTGACTCCATCCCTTCTCTGGAAACTCTTTGAGGAATCATTTTGCATCGTATGTTTTGTTTTCACGTAATTTTTTTTATCGCAATGCGATCTTCCTGAATAAACACAATTTTTGGTTCTCTCGATGGTTAAGTAGACGAATTTTATCTTAATGCGCCACGTACGAGAAATAAAATTAACCTGATATGCAGCGCCACCTATGCGCGTCAAATTTGGATATCTACTTGAACATTAAAGTTGCACACTGCAAAATTTCATTTAAACAATTATCATTTAGCAAGAAGACGCGGCCGTTTCCGCGTCGAATCGCCGATGATGTGAGTTCCCAATAGAAAGAAAACAATAATGTATTAACAAAAAATATAAAAAATGAGTCGCTAAAATGTGTATAATCCGTTTAATCTGCTCATTGATTAAACTCTTGATTGAGTGACCATTCGACACCTCTGGCTTTTCTGTTAAATCGGAAGACTTGAAATTGATGAAATCCAGGATGGTTACTGTTTTTCGTCGGGACCTGCGGTCACATTGTTGTTGAATATAGTATTTCTCGCAAGTGCTGCCAAATTCCTTTTAACTACTGGTGGGCCTTCCGATTCCCCACAACCATTAAATTCTAATCCCATAATGAGTAATTGTGTCTCCCTCGAAAGGCGAGAGGAAAATGTGATCTTGGCTATCGGAGAAATCCAAACCGGCCGGCGGCGTCTCCTAGCGAGGAGCGTAAAACCGGTTGAACTATAATTTTTGTAGTCCTTTTTCCCCCTAACATACCCGCCTCTAATGAGGCTTTGCGGCCGTTAGTCTGATTTGCTTATTCCGTTGTCTGGTGATTCTTCCCGGGCCGAGTGAGGCGCCCCGTATCCCTGGCTAAAAAATAAAGAATCCTCCCGGTTGAGAAATGGAAGCTGCAATTGAGCCGTGGAACCGTGATCGGTAAATCTCCTCTTTACCCTCTCTCTCCCCCGCAGATAGATAGCATCGCTACCGCGTCTGAAGTTTAATTTCCCCCGGCCGATTTATATGCAACTCGTGTCGTGCCACTTGCTCCATCACGGCCCTCCAATTTAATTTTCGAATAGCGAAACCGCCGGCGACGGCAGCGCCACTGGCGGCGGACGGACCGAGCTTGTGATTACGACGGTGTGCTAACAGAGTGGTTGAAACGCACGTAGAAAGCGCCGCGAATGGTTTATTTATTTTTTGCGTTGTATCCGCATCAGACTATGTTTTGTAGCTGAAAAATAATTGCTGTTTTAGAGAGCCGGTTGATTGGAACGTTTTTTTGTTTGTGAGATTTCATTTTGTTGGGCCGTTTTTGTTATTGGGGGTTTCTAACTCGACCAGTTGCGTAACTAGATGTTGTGGACGGACGCCATCCTCGGTTGTGAAGTCGATTGAGTTTTTACTCTAGTCTCGAGTTGACTGAAGCGATCTTGTTTCGTGGGCAATGAAGGCTTTAGTATCATCGACCGTATTTTCGGTCCGCCGATGCGTGCTAGTTTTGAATGTTTCCTCGGTAAAGTGATGGTGAAAAAATTGCTGCTGTGGACGTAAGAATATCGAATCTCCAATCCATGTTTCTCTCTTACATTTTATTGGGTGT
>JAQGBY010004699.1:0-16053 GCA_034698785.1 Mycogona germanica | reverse complement strand
GAGTATCTGATTGAGTCCTGCAATCCCCAATTATCTTAGTGATTAACTATCATCGGCTCCTACCTCCTTATTTGAAACAATTTTCCCATTAATTTTTCAAATTCAAAAAAAAATTGTTATTGAAATTCTCTTAGAGATTAAATCATCTTTGAGATTTTAAAAACAACATAATTTGTGAGATTGACTGAATCGAAACCAGTTGTAAGCAAGAAAGGTAATGTGACACAAAAAACTGAATTCCCCCCCCCCCAATCAACTGTAGTTAACGGCACTACAGGTGTTACGTCTCCTAATGGTGCTCAGGCACTATGCGAGGGGAACGACCAGTAAGTATACTCCCCGGGATCGAAATTTTCGAGAGCCCGCGCCTGGAATCGAACCCGGGACCGCCGATCCACAGTCAGTCGATAAACCAACTGGGCTACGACGAGTCGTACATAAATAAAGTAAGACATTTATGAAATTTATAACTTTATAGCATTTAACTCTATTGAATTATGAAATTGCTACCCACTAAATGGCGTTGTGGTGTAAATATCAATGTATTGCGCGCACATGATATTACCAATTATTTAAATGTCAAATGTATTCCAGATTTTTTAACCTCAAATCCCCCAGGGAGCGATCTATTAATTTTGACTAGCCTAGGCTACAAAGGAAAGATCTTTTACCGTGTGCTTCACATAGTGCAGGAACAGGGTTTTCTTTCATTCAGTAGGAGAGCGCACGTGCCGGGAATTGATCACTGGTGTACCTGTAGTAATCCGATGCACAAACCACCGCACCACACGGCACCTCTGTAGACGATATTCAGAAATTGGTTTGGGCCCCCACTAGCAGAAGCTCCAGTTTCTGCCCGAATCTAGTCGCATCAACGTCCGCTTTATTATGAATGACAGTTGATGGGGGTTGGGGGAGGTGACGTCATTGGATACAGATGACCGCAGCGCCGCCGGTCAGAATCGCGGATAATCGTATTAGGATTAACGGGCAGTGAAGCATGGACGAAAGCGATTTCTTCGGTTTCTGACCAAACGCCCGCCGACATCAAAGGTGCCGCCCCTTTTAGGACATCGGATAAGCGCGCTATATACGAATATTTCCTCTACGCATTAGTTATTGGTGCCCTCTGGTGGCGTTCGAGAGAATCAACCCTGCACCACAGGATTTTCTGTACCCCTCTTGATGCACAATTATAATGATAACAATGATAAGCACAATTACAATTACAATATGTACCCACAAGCAGCCCCGGATGGGGTCTATGGCGGGGGTTATTGCGAGGAGCACATTTTCACCAGGGCCCGCCGAGCCACAGTCTGTGACCTGAACTCAAAAAAAGAAAAACAATTGTTGTCGGTTCCAGACAGGTTCCATAAGGGCAAGTCTTACGTTTCAACTGAGGCATCCAATAACATGGAAAATGGCCACCTCGTTTTTCCGTGGAACACGAATTTTATTTTAAATTGTCTTTCATTGCGTTTATTAAAATTGTAACAGATTCGGAATATGCGTACTAAATTTATTTATCCTGGTGTTTAAAGTGCATACCAATCCTTCTTGATCCATATGACGAGCCGCCTGAGTATTCGCCTTAATAGCAACAAATGAGAAACTGCTTGGATACTTGCAGGTCTTCTGTGAATTGGGTGAAACGCATTAAAAATGTATTTCTGTTGGCTGTAATTAGGAGCAGGTTGGCGTTGGCGAATAGATTCGAACTTCATACAGCAAATGTCCAGGAGATGGAGGGGGGACGCGGCTATGTTGGAAAGGTCAGCCATCAATTTCGTACTTAAATTGCGAGCACATTTTTGGAACACCAATGTGTGCCGGTGTCGAAATTTATTACGGGTTTGCGGTAAGTGTTGCGAAGTAGCACTCTCAAGCAATTGCCCTCTCCAGTAATTAAAGTTCATGAATAATAACATGCCTACTCATCCCCCAATCTACACATAGCTCACAGCTTAATAATTCAACACAATTGTGGGTGTCGTTGTAGCCCAGTTGGTATAGCGACTGACTGTGGTTCGGCGGTTTTGAGTTCGATTCCTGGAGTGGGCTATTGATTAGTCAATCCTGGACTCAGTACTGATCAGTACTGGTGAAACTGTGCCCCTCGATTACATTGGGCCTAAGCACCAAGAGGAGTAGAGAAACTCCTGTAGTGATATTACACCACAACTAGCACGGTTAAATAACTGAATGTTTCATCACAACACAAAAAAATTATTTTGATGAAATATTTATAGAGATTTAAATATAATAATTGTGCACAATTTAACGAAACAAATCTTTGCATTTTATCGTAATTACTAGAGTTACAAAGAAAATTTACTAAATCCGACTCGTTTGTAGAAACGGGCCTCATCCTGGCAGAAATTCCGCAACGTTGGGTTTGTTGGCCCCCTAATATGCAAAATTAGGCGAAAGAGTGAATGCAGAGAGTTCGTTAAGGGGCGCAGAGGTGGTCTTAAATTTGCGGTGAGGGTGCGCCAAAAAGTGCGTAGATGGAACTGGAGCTTTCGGCCATTCACGCAGAGCGGGCTGAAAGGAGACACCTAGCGGCGGGTGGGAGAAAATTGGACCGTAGAATAGGGGAAAACAAATGGGTGCACTTTGTCATAGACAATCTAATTACGATTACGCGGGTACCTAGGCAGGGCCGGCTAGGTTCATACTAGCTAGGGGGTGGTTTAGGAGGAGGGGGAGCTGGTAGGGGTGGGTGTTCCTCGAGTGCAAAACCGCGGTACGAAAATTTTTACATACTTGATTAGACGCGCGCGGGGCAGCTACATCATATAAGAGTAGTCATGCATAATGTATTCGGCGAGGGAAACTGTAAAAATGTTTTTACATTGGTCCGACTAAACGTGGACAGTTAGGCACAGTTTTATTTTATGTTTGGCTTCATTAGTTGCATGGAGCAGTGAGTATCAATCACTACAAGAGGTTTTGAGCTCCTTCACGGTGTAAGGTGTAAAGTGACATGCACCGGTACTCCGGGATTAAGTAAACGGGAACCAGGAATTTTTTTTTAATTTTTTTTTAAATTATTCAATCAACTGTAGTCAACCGCACTATAGGCGTTACGTCCCCCTCATGGTGCTTAGGCACTGTGCGAGGGGGAACGACCAGTACCCCGGGATCGAAATTTTCGAGAGCCTGCGCCGGGAATCGAACCCAGGACCGCCGAAACCACAGTCAGTCGCTAAACCAACTTGGCTACGACGAGTCGTACTTCGAATCGAACCCGAGACCGGGTTGCAACACTAAATTGTACATATTTTTTCGTCTTTTGAGAGCAACAAAAAATAAGACAATTGACTTGATTTGAACAAACAACAAAAAATATTTTTTGCGACTATTTGAAGTTGGCCTTAAATTTGAGATTTGCATCTGGTCACGAATGACATTTACAAATGAAAGAACCCTGCATTCTAACACTAGGTGACACTCATTACGTCATTTGGTAGGAGACGTCAAATTGCAGTCGTCACCGCAAGCGGTGCAAAAGACCATATTCACAGCTTGAAGCGCTGACAGTGCGCAATATAAAAGGCATATCCATAATTTTTTAAGATTCCTTCATTGTAGTAATACAATAATAAAAAATTGCCGGGGTATATCTCTGTACTACAATACAGGCGATTACCCACTCTTGATACGGGTGGCACATTTTCGAATAATCGAGAGTCCTCGCCGGTAAACGAACTTGGGACCGCTGACCCACACTCAGTCAGTATCGATAAAACGAACCAACTCTCAAGAGTGAACGCCAACAGAGGGCACTAGAATACACTTAAACCTGTTACGCCCGTCTGATGTACAGAGGTCTTATTCTCATAGAATGTTCTCACAAAAATGTGTAACCCAACAAATAAATCATAATGATCGAGTTTGGCAGGTACCACGAATGCGACTTTGAGTGACGACTAGGATTGGTTAAAGACGAGCCTCTTTCTCTTAGAGCACGAACAATTTGAGAAAGTCGTTAAACCTACCCGGTGAAGTCCTTAAAAGTGTCTATTCGATTTGGATATGATTGAGAAAGATAAGGCCGCATAAGGGATAACATTTCACTGTTTCTCTTCTAGCGAAGTCGCCTTAGTGAAATGAAGATCAGTAGAAAAGATCATCGAGGACAGGGCGAGGCGGTTTTCTAGCTCAAAATTAGCGAATATAAAAACGCTATGTATTTTGTAGTAGTCAACCAGCCAATTTGAAGGCACTCCCGCACGGAGCGCTGCCGGCATTTGGGGGAGAATGGAGGAGAGATGGAGAAAATCTCCGACTCCCTGCAGTCGACACGGAATTGCCCACCCGGAACGTGTTCTATCCATCGTTCGATGGATTTTTTGCCATTAGTTCCGTGTGGAGACAGGTTAAGGACTTGAGCCTGTCGACAAGCACAAGCTATATACCCGAAGTTCTCAAACTATTAGATCGCACGGTTCGTAAACTTTATTTGAAATTTTATTATATAGATTATTGAGAGTCCTAAAAGATTTTAAAATAGTGACTATACCAATTTAAATATCACAGCTAGATCGAAACTTATAGATAGATCGAAAGATAGAAACGAGTTATTTGGTACTATTGCATACTTCCATAACGATGAGATAGTTGCTAAATTCGTTGCGATTGATAATAGTTTGGATAACTTGTGATGACCAAAGTGGCAAGATCGATAATTTCTCACATTTGGTGGGCTATAAACAATGGACACAACTCCACCAAAATTGACAATAAAATCCGCCAAACATTTTTCATTCGTCTGTCTTATGCTGTTCTAGACCTTCCAGCTCTTGAGGGGGGGGGGAGATCTAGCACTGAATAACCGTAAGTAATAAAAAATGTTACAAATGCTTGTAATATGGCGTTGGCAATGTCGGGACAATTCTTTGGTTCAAGGATCTTACATAGTCAGTTCTGCTACCGTTGCAAAACAGACAATTTGTATTTCGAAAGCATTCGTCTGAGTTCATTTATTCTTTCAGATACCATTTTCTCAAGACAAGATTAAAAAAATGAAGCAATTCATGTTCCTCAGGCAAGGCTCACAAAAAGAATGAAGTAAAAAAAAAACACATCTCACATTTTTTCAAGCGATCATCAATTTATAATAAAATAAAAGCGCCCATAACGCGAAGGGGATGCTGATGACGACATGAAGTATAGAGTGGAGTGCTTTTACCACCCCTCGAACAACTACACCCTACTCGGTCTACCCTCTCGCGTCAACCCCCTCAGGTCCCCCTTCCCCTAAACCGTACGTAGCCCCCCACGCAACTAAGCTATTTCCGCTAATGGACGAAATGCGCGGAGTTTATATAGGGGCTTTACTAGAACTGGAAACTAATATAGAGTGAACCCCTGGGAATTTTGCGCGGGGCTCGTACCTGCATACTGTGCTGTTGGTGAGTAATTTGGAAAAATACAAAAGCACAAAGTCACTTTACAAATTCATTGGAAGACTTAGTCTGCGATTTAGCCACACGCAAATAAATGATCAGTCAAAGATTAAAATTATAGACCATTCTTTTGTTTTATTACCCAACGTTTGGCTGATCACATTAAATCGACCATAGAGTCAATCATTGATTTGCCAGTTCAGATTTGTGGTCCAAAATCAATCTCCTTGAAGGACTAACTAACCTTGCTCGCTACATTCATGAACTTTTCGGATCGCAAATTAGCATACTTATAAATTATCAAATGCACCCTTGTCTACCTACATTATTTCTGATGGTAGCACGCAAAAATTATAAACATCAATATCAAGACTTATATCAAGTCCACATTTTACGAATTGATTTGGTTATCATTTGACTTAATTATGATTCGTCGTAGCCCAGTCGTTATTGCGACTGACTGTGGTTCGGCAGCCTTGGGTTCCATCCCCGCATGGGCTCTCAATTTTTCGCTTACTTGCATACTTATAAATTATCAAATGCACCCTTGTCTACCTACATTATTTCTGATGGTAGCACGCAACAAAAAAAAACATCAATATCAAGACTTATATCAAGTCCACATTTTACGAATTGACTTGGTTATCATTCGACTTAATTATGACTCATCATAGCCCAGTCGTTATTGCGACTGACTGTGGTTTGGCAGTCCTGGGTTCCATCCCCACATGGGCTCTCAATTTTTCGATCCCGGGGTACTGGTGAATATGTGCACCTCGCCATAGTGAATAAGCACCATGATGGGTACAAAAAGTCTGTAGTAGTGTGGCTACAGTGAAGGGAAATAAAAAATTAAGAAATAAAAGTTGGCGTACACTGAAAATGGCGGTACATCCGCACAGACAGGGCTAAGACAGTTGCCGGAAAGTTAAATTTTTGTTGTATCTGGGCACACCAACAAGTTTAAGTACAGTTGCTGCTGCATCATTTTCCTTCTTTTTTCTTTAGTTTTTCCAAATTGGGGGCTTTCTCTTCTGATTTAAATTGCTATGTTTAACATATAAGTATGAGTCATTGTAGTGCAGGGTGTTTAGCAACTGACTGTGGTTCGGTGGTCCCAGGCTTCATTCCTGGCATGGGCTCTTGATCCTCCTTGATCACCATCCACTTCCTTCTGCAGTGACCACCCATGTCATGCAGCCCCACCAACCACATGTTCCTGGATGCATGTCAGTTTGTCACATTGCAACCAACTGAGGAGCACGAGGTGGTGATGGGTGAGCACACCGGCTGGAGGCAACTGGTGAGAATCACGTTGATGTCAAGTGTGCCCTCCCAGATAATAGCCAAAATCTAGGGCAGCTTGATGGCAACCTGCATGTGCCAGAAATGGGAGTCAGACTTTTCCAGGTATGGTGAATGACATCCACCAGCTTCGAAGTCCTCTTCAAAGAGAGCAATTGTTTTGTCTTCACATCCAGTGGCTGCCTAGTGATGCAAGGTTGTGGCTCAGGCACCACTGACCTATATTGGCTGCAGGAGTGTTATGTCACCTTGCCTGCTCATAGAGAGCAGCAGTCTGGCCCAGCAAAGGAGCAGCACCACATGACCAATGCATCATCCTCCCTCAACCTGTGGCATCATCGTTTTGGCTAACAAGACATTAGTGCCATGTGGTGCCTAGCCGAAAAGGAGTTGGTCACCAGCCTTGACTGGATGCCCACTTCTGGCATGGTGACTTGTTGCAGTAACTGTCATGCATGTGCATGGGGAATCAGTTGTCCTCCCTTTCCCTCACGTTGCCACACATGCACATTGGCATGGCCAGCTTATCCATGCCGACATTTGTGGGTCGATGAACAGGGCTATGATGGGTTGCTGCTGGTACTTTTGTCACTCACATTGACTTCTCTTGCTTCACGCTGGTCCACCTCATTCCATTTCAAAAAGCAACTTGGTCCTGCTCGGCCTCGGATGGTTACTACCTTCATGCCATGTTTCACCAGTCTATCACTCACTATCATTGAACTCTCGTCAGGTATAAGATGCCCATTGTTGTCCGTCTCTGCCTTTGCAACACCCAGCAGTTGGTGGGCTTCAATGATATCATCAAGCAGGAGTGGTTCTCTCAATGAGCTCAGCTGCATGTCATTGCCAGAAGACAGCATCAGTGATTTGTTCGACTTCGGGAATGATAGTGGCCCTGATATGACAGATGAGATACTCTTAGGTGAGGCCTTGGCGGTCTCCAGTTTGGATGCTGTTCTTACTTCTGCACTGTCTGCTCACACAGGATTTTGTCAGGCTCCAAAAATGTTGTATGCACCCCATCCACATGCTCATAAGGACGTTGAAGTAGGCCACTGAAAGAGTGCTGCCACCATGTTTTGGAAAGTGCCACTACTGGGCACTCACCACTGAGGAAGAAATGCAATTTCTTGCTGGCTACCATGTCTGGGATCTGGTCCAGTCTCTGGCTGGGTCTACATTATTCCTTTGAAATGAAAGTAATTTAAAGTTGTGGTGTCTTAAAGATGCGTGCATTTGCAGTAATGGTAATGCCATCTAGCTGCAGCATCTGGCACCAGATGCGGGAGTGCACAGTTTGCAATGCTTTTTAAACATTTGAAAAAGGTGATTTTTGAAATTGTGTCTCTCACAAAATCAAAGTTACACAAACATCCAGCAACTGCTGGATGTTTGCTGGATGCGTCTTTTGGTGGGTGCTGGCTCCCTGCTGTTGCCAACATTTTCGTTCCAGGGGGTGCCAGGTCCCAGCTCCAGCATTACGGATACCTACAATGCTAGATTGGACACCCTGGACCTGTTCAAAGTGTTTGTGGATTATGGAAATGGTGAGGGAATAAGTGCTTCAAACCAACAAGTATGCTGGCCAAAAGTTGGCCAGCTCTATCCTACCGCCAATGTCACACCTCTGGAGCTGGAAGCTGCACAAGATCTGGTCAGTCTACCAAAATATGCTGGATAAGTTCAGGTCAGCTTACACTCCAGACAGAGAAATTTCAATTGATGAGAGCCTTCTCCTGCACAAGGGCAACCTTGGCTGGAAGCAATTCATGCCACAGAAGCACACCCAGTTTGGCATCAAGCTGTACATGCTCTATACATGCTCCAGCACCGGATATGTCTGGACCTCAATCATCTACACCTGGAAAGGCATGATGCTCGGTGACAAGTACCACAACCAACAACAGACTGTCCAGGAGGTGCTGACCCTGCTGGATCCGCTGCTGGACAAGGGTACTGCCTCACAGCCGACAACTACTACATGTCCCCCTACTTGTCTGATCTGCATCTGAAACGCATGACAGACTCTTATGGCACCGTCCGGACCAACCAAAAAGACTTGCCACCTGAACTGAAGACCACCAAACTCAAGCAGGGCGAGCTGGTGGCCTTACAGTGGGGCAAGTTGCTAGTCATCAAGTGGCGGGACAAGGACATCCACCTCCTGTCCAGCATACATGACCGCACCTTCCAGGAGGTGCAGTCTTGAGGAAAAGTGCTGTCCAAGCCAAAAGTTGTTGTGGCATACAGCCAGACAATGGGCGGAATGGACAAGGCCGACCAGTGCCTCACCTACTATGACAGTGTCCGGAAGAGGAGCCGGGTCTTCTCAACCAGGCCATCTTCAACTCCTTCATCATTCAGAAAAAGCTGGGTGGCCCAGCCAAAATGCTTCTCGAATTTCACCAGCAACTTGTCAAATCGATAATCCTGGCATACTTCAAGAGCGAGATCTAGCAAGTCAGCTGCTGGTCATCCAGCAATGGTCCAGCACATCTGGTGGAGCGACACTTTCCTGAGCATATTCCGGCAACCAAGTACACGCAGACACCATGAGAAAATGTGTGGTGTGCTGCTCCAAGGTGGACACAAAGGGAAAGAAGATTCGGAAGGAATCATAATATTATTGTGAATCCTGCAATGTCGGATTGTGTGTCGCCCCGTGCTTCCGGATCGACCATATGCTGCTGAACTTCTGACCAGGTAGGAAGAACATTTTGTCACCTTTCCAAATCACTGTTACCTCTCTCCGACTTCTGGTTCGGAAGTTATGAATTTTTTCCTGATTTTTCGAAAACCATGTGATTTTGGGGTGTGGGTATGGGAAAATCCATGTGACACTTAATGGGTTAGAGATTCCTTCCTATAGCTGAACTAGGCTAGGAAAAATAGCCAGGTGACCCTTCTAGGAGTTATTCAGGCAGAAGCACTTCAGAAACTCTTTAACACCACTAAAACCAGTCGCTGGTAGCTACAAATGTAGACCTTTCGATCATTATGTGGATGATGAAAAGTAGTTATCGAGGAAATAAACTTGGTTCGGGGACCACGAAAACGCAAATAATATATTCGAAAATACTAGTAAATATCTTGGGAGTTACCTTTATTTTTGCTGCACCCTGTACGTGCCGGGGGAGCGTTGGCAAAAGGTTTCGGTCGTGAGTTAATGGACATAATAGTGCGACACTGTTGGGAAAACCGCAGTCACATAGACGATCAATTTATTTTGTCACCATCGGTGATGGCTTCGCAAAGGAATAAGGAAAAAAGCCTGCATTTCTTTTCCAAACCGAGCCAACTTGAAATGCTCTCCGAAGTTTCCGTGCCAACAAAACATTTGTTAAATGACATGTGACAAGCGGGCGCCTTGAAAAATCCACCGAAGATCCTCTGGTAAGTTTTTGTTGCATGGATAAAGCGACCATCGTCAGAAAATACTCGTACAATACGCATCAAAGTAAAAGAAAAATCCCTCGCGTAATGCCTAAGCACCAAGAGGGGTACAGTTGACTGCAGTGAAGGGTGAATTATTAGTCACCTAATTTTAATAATATTGAAGACAATTAAAAAATAAATAGCGCATCTCCTGTTGCACAATTTTACTGGCGATCTACAATTCTACAATTATCTGAAAAACAATTTTACTGGCGCGAACCAACTTTCCTGCAATCCGTAGAACACATTAATCGTTTCTTAAATTTATTCGGATGCTGGTTCCGTTGCAAAAGTTCAAACCAGCGAAATAAAATACCTCGATGCAGCTACAAATACTGAGTAAAACAAATTTTAAATCGGAATTTAAGATCATTTAAAAATCGAATTTGTTGTCTGTTATACATTATGATACTGTCACACCGACAACAATCGGGAATGACGGGAATTGAACCCCCAACCACCGAGCAGCCAGTCGCAATACCGACTGGGCTACGATAGACGAGTCGTGCTTAGATAACATAGAATAGACGATTAGATTTTTGAACCCATTCTAACGTAAAAATTTGACGTAAAAATTTGTCGCGGGTAGAGTAAAGTGAGCTGCACTATTTTTCCTGATAGTTTCCTCTTTAAAAGCCGATTGGACGTGGCCTACTTACTAATTGGCTTCGCTGTAACAACTGACGCTACTCTCTCGACACACGGAACTCCTTATCTTCCTCATCATCATATTGTAATCCAGGATCCTTCAGCCCCACCAGTCCCCATTTTCTCCGCATTTCATGTCACTCACTTGGGGAGGGTGAAAGCACCCTCCCCCTGACGTGAAACAATTACATTCCTATTGCTTTAGGTTGTCGTTCCCACTATACACCAAGTATTTACTAATTCTGATCGTATCTGTAGGATAATCCTGCTCGTTTCTGGGCCGGGGAACCTGATTTTTAGGTTTTTCAAATGCTAAATTTTGCTCTAAACATTTTCTTAAATATTCATTCCATTAAAATATTACTTATTTTCAAAGAAGTATTTCTCAAAGGGGTTTGCCAGCAATAACAACAACAAAAATTACGAAATTCTCCTCAATTCATCAAATGACTGCGATTGATTTTTTTTGTTCCAAGGTTCACTGCTTCATGCATTATGTACTATGCTTAGGTACATGGTGCTTAGGCACTTTGCGAGGGACACCTCCAGTACCCCGGGATTGAAACCATTTAGATCATTTGAAGATTTGAAAGTATTTAGATGGTTTTGGTGTCAATCTCTATTTCTTGTGTACAACCTGAAACATTATTCAAAATATTTAGGAATTTTGTCGAAATCTACTTATAATTACTTATAACTATACTTATAATCTACTTAATCGAATAGTGACTACTTGTCTATTCGATTGGACGTCTTGTGAAACTGAAAGTGACTGCATTAAATAAAAGTAGCAGTATACAGGCCTGTATATGTATTGGAAACCTAAAATTCCGGTCTTTACCTATTTCCCACCAAGAACCATCATGCTGGCTTTTCCGACGGCATGTCCAGAATTTATTTACGCAATCCGGCGCATCTGAATTTCTGCGTTTGTGTTCATCTATACAGTATACATGTAAATTCTCGTTTGTATATATACGAATTGAACACGGATAATGTTGGAACGTTTTCTGTCTTTCGAAAGAATCTGCTTTCTGTTTCTTTAATTTACGTCACTATACGTTTCAATACGTCTGACTTTCTCTTTTGGACTTGTCATATTTTACATGTAGTAATGATTGGAAGATTTACGTCTAACTTGTAGATATGTTAAAATATACATTGTTATACATTGTACATACCTACTCTTTTGATAATAAATATGTGAAAAGCGTGCTTCTGCACTTTTTATTTAAATATGTGAAATTGAGAAACATAAAAAACATATAGATTAAGGATTTAAACAGGTCTCATCGTATCATATCTGAGACAACGTATCTACTGAATCGATCAATTAATATAAATATTGTGTGGTTGCCTTATCGAAACGCAAACGTTAATTTATTCTTACGGTAATGTGTAATGTTTAAATTAATTATGGAGAAGCTATCCTTCTTGCTAGGATAGAACTAGCACATAATCCGACAGTTACAGTAATGGTAAATTGTTAAAGTGACAACACCGATTATACGTTTTCCATGAATTAAATTTTTCCCTCCTTAATCTACTCGTCAACTGAAATAATATTCAAATATGTCCTAAAGATCACCTAAACAAAATATTGGACTTTTACTTTCACGCTCCTAAACAATTCATTTTTTGTTTTGCTCTATTTATTTGTCATAACAGATGATATCACATATTTGAAGCAATTTGGTGTCGTTTGTTACAGGATACGTACATTCACACATCAAGTACAACGTTAGCTGTCATTTATAAGACGGAATTGCTACCTTCTTTTTTTTTTAATTCACTGAAGTGCGGACACAACAGGAATATTCTGTACCCCTCTCAGTGCTTAGGCACTATGTAAGAGGCACATTTTCACCAGTACCCCGAGCCAAAACCAGCGCCGGGAATCGAACCCGGGACCGCCGAACCACAGTCCGTCGCTTAACCAACTTCGCTACGACGGGTCGTTCTAACTTTTCACTTTGGATTTAAAAATAATTTCGTTTGCATGTACGAAACAGTTTATTTAATGAACGAGCTGGGGGATATTAAATACATGTGAAAAAAAAACAAATCATGATCGAGAAAACGCGAAAGTCCGATCATGAAATATCCCCAGCTTGATTCAACCCAATAAGGATACACTCAAATTACAATTACTATTACAATATTTACCCACAAGCAGCCCCCAAGAGAGGGCCTATGGCGGGGGTCGAACGACCAGTTATCTGAGATATTTGTTAAGGAGGTCCAGAACTAGAACTAGAACCCCCCAGGAGGCGACATGATAATTTTGCCTATAGCCCAGGCCTAGTATAAGCTACCTAGGTAGGGATCTTTAACGTGTACCTGACATCGAAAAGGAAGGCGTGCGTAGGAATTTATTCGCCCGAAAAATTCCAGAGGTCGGGAATCGAACCCGCGATCTCGGGAATAACAGCTAGACACGCTAACCATTACACCACCCCGTTAGTGAAAGTGCAACATGATGTTTCTAGTCCACAACCCGTGAGGCACCCATTCTAGTCACAGTAATTGCGTTACAATGCTGATGCGAAGAGCTCATTCCTCACCAGGAACTACTTTGTTAATTAGTCTAAAGAAGACCTGGTCAGGGTGGGAAGGGTGAGAAGGGGATAGTGAAGGAATGGGGTAGATGCAGGAAGGAAGGTGCCACCTAAAATCAGATATGACTCCAGACTCACGACGATGACGTCAGCACATTTAGTAAAAATTTAAAGTAGGACAATCACTCAAAAAAAAAAAACACGGCACAACCAACGACCTGGAAGATATATAGAGGGTGGTATCGCCGGTTGAATAAAGTATGGGGTGGGGAAACCAGCCGTGTATGATGACGTTGTACAGTTGCTTCAAAGCGGCAACTAAAAACGATAGTTTATTAATTTGGTGTGACCATTAGGTGCGTCATTAGTTCTCGTTCACGAATCTAACGAGCATTTTTTTAATTCACTGAAGTGTATATCACAACAGGAGTTTATGTACCCCTCTTGGTGCTTAGGCACTATGTGAGGGGCACATTTTCACCAGTACCCTGGGATCGAATAATCGAGCCCGCGCTGGGAATCGAACCCGAGACCGCCGAACCACAGTCAGTCGCTAAACCAACTGCGCTACGACGAGTCGTACAAATTGATGATGCCTGCGATTGCGAAGGACGCCAAGAAAGTCGCAACGCAACGCAAGTCCTCCATATTTTTACAGGCTATTGATGATGCCTGCGATTGCGATGGACGCTAAGAAAGTCGCAACGCAACGCAAGTCCATGATCATAAATCAGATATCGGCCTATCAGTGAGTTGTTTTAATCCTGATTTGGTTGTTTCTGTGAACCACTAGATGGCGATAGGGCCGCGAGAGTAAATTTGTGTGCGGCAAATAAGGTGATGGTGTTTGCTGGATGTATACCTCAGGTGGGGGGGGGGGAATGCTTCCTCATATTAAACACTGATCAGAGGTCAAGTCTTAAACGACTTTTTGCCATAGTTAATGACCCAAAGGTGACCGATGTCGTTAAATGGCGAACATTATCGTTTTTGGGGCTAGGAAGGAGAAACGATTGACTATTACTGGACTCCATATAATTGGCAAAACGACAGGTCTCAGCGTTCCCTTAAATATCCTCCTGTGACTACCACAACATATAAGGAACTAAGTTGAAAATTAAAGAATTATCTAATAAATAACTATAAAACAAAGTTGACGTTTCTCTGTATTTATCTGCCAATTGGAATTTACGCTGCTAGTGTCATACTCTATATTATAAAACTAAGAATTGAATTTTGGTGTTCAGAGCAAAATTTCAGAACGGCTGGATGAAAACACATAAAAATGAACATACCGTATGTACACTATCATAATTCGCTAGCGACGCATCTCTATCTATATATATAAAAATTACGGGTATGTGTGTATGTTTATATGTGTGTATGTGTGTGTAGTCTTTATAGACTCGAAAACTACTGGGTTGATTTCGATGATTTTTTTCCAAAACATTGATCATACTCCCATTCACATTGTTACGAGAAAAAAAATGGAAAAAATTGCCCAGATCTATTTGTTTTTCGGGATTTTTGGGATGATTAATTTTAGCCTGCCCCCAGCGGACGTCTACTGAACTACGTACGAGGGAGTGCGTTTGTGATCTAACCTTACACCTCTTTGTGCCTTAGATCGCAGCAGTACGAGATGCAAATGAATTCCCGGGAAAAAGGGAAATTGTGAGTCAGAAATAAATATTCAGCAGAGGCAGAAATAAATGTTCAGTCCGCAATAATTTCTTCGTTCTTAACTTTGAAAATATGAATATGGGCTTAGCGTAATATTGAGGCAATCGTGCTGATTACATGATAAAGGTAAATATAAAATAACTTTTCATTAATCTATCAACCATCACGCCAGTCCCGGACGCCTAGGCTAATCACACCAGTTCCAAACGCCTAGGCCATCACGCCAGTCCCGGACGCCCATGCTAATTAGTTAATAAGTTAAAGATTGTTTTTATAGGAGCTGTTGAGTTATATTTCAGAAGATTACCGCGACCAACATGAGATAAACACAGCAACTATTGGTTTGTACTCATTAATTTAATTCGTAGTCACACATCAACTATTAGCGTGAAATATTGCTTACCGCGACCAACACGAGATAAACACAGCAACTGATGGTTTGTACTCATTAATTTAATTTGTAGTCATGAGCGAGCAAAAACATTCCCTGGAAAAAGGGAAATTGTGAGGCAGAAATAAATGTTCAGCAGTTTCAATCCGCAGTCATTTCTTCGTTCTTAACTTTAGGAATATGAATATGGGCTCTGCGTAATATTGAGGCAATCGTGCTGATTACACGATAAAGGTAAATCTAAAATAACTTTTCATTAATCTATCAACCATCATGCCAGTCCCGGATGCCTAGGACATCACGCCAGTCCCGGATGCCTAGGACATCACGCCAGTCCCGGACGCCTAGGCTAATTAGTTAATAAGTTAAAGATTGTTTTTATAGGAGCTGTTGAGCTATATATTTAAGAAGATTACCGCGATTAACACGAATTCACTTTCAAAGTTGCAAAACGTCACCAAATCAGCCAATCACAGGGCGGGGAAGATTTTTCTTCGCGCCGAAGATTCGTCAGGAAACCCGTCCCTGGTGACGTTATTATTACAATTACAATATGTACCCACAAGCAGCCCCCAATAGTGGGGCCTATGGCGGGGGTCGAACGACCAGTTGTATC
>JAQGBY010004698.1:0-16055 GCA_034698785.1 Mycogona germanica | reverse complement strand
AAAGGTGTGGTTGTCCTATCCTAACAGGCTCTTGACTTGGGACTCATTTAGGCTATTCCACTGTCGACACACTCTGGTAATTATTCGCTAAATTTGATTATAAAAAACCGGCCTAATGAGTGAGCCCTCCTCGAACGAAGGGGAGACGGGGAACTCAGAATTTTATTCGCTGCCCAGGGCGGGTCTTTCTCGCTCAAATCACTCCATTGGTCGAGAGCCCATCATTTTTGGTTTTACTATAAACGTGCGCAAACACCCTCGACCGCCACTCCCGACGACTGTGAGGCGCAGGCAGTCCCAGAGCCACATTCACGCTAGTTAATTTTACAAATTTACGAGCACTCGAAAGGAAAAATGAGCGTACACAATGCACCGTTAGTGATAATCGATGCTCTGGCCAGGCGAGGGGCGAAGTGAGAAGAACATTTCATCCCGCGCCAGAGCCCCCATATCCAATATACAGCCTGTCCGACAGCACTTGCGAAATCAGGAGGGTGACCACAACTCCTTGGAACGGGATTTCAAGAAAAGAAAATCTTTGTACCTTTAAAACCAGTTCCTTTTAATTTATATTTCCAAGATTTTTCAAACGACACATCTCTCAACTAACTGAAAGGTGTGGAAGCAGCTACCCCCATGGTCGGTAAACTTACCTATAGAATTTGTAAAAGCTACAACTAACTACATGTAACGAGTAAGACTTTTGGTCTCAAAAACAGCAATTTAGGGAAACTACTCTTTCGGAAGCATTGGATATCGTCATTGGATATCTACAGAGGTATGACACAAATTGATGGTACCTAACACACAAACCATTTACTGTAAATACGAATTGTAGAAATACACTGTATAAAAAGAGTGCATCAAACATGAGAAAATTTTGAAATATGATGTCCAACTTAATTAATGGCATACCATGTTTATTTTTTAGACATCCGCTTGTTATGCCATTAACTACTGCTTCAGATGCGGGTTTCTCGAACATTTATTTCCCCGCCAGAAGCTTTCCTCAAGTTTTAGCAGCACTGTGGCTACCCTGAATGCGCCTCTACACATTTACACACGGGTTATTTGATAAGCAGCGGACCCGCTACGACCCGAATCTCTAGTCTGTCTCGACAATTTATAAACGTCACGGGTCCGTTGAACTGTTCGACCCAAACTTGGCTTCCAACGAAATCGTTCCACACGAGTTTTCGGCAACCTCCTCACACCCTGCGCGAAAAGAACAAGATATTTGGAATTATTCCTCCAGATCATTCACGTAAAGTTATTCCTAAGAAATTCCAGAACGAAATTGCGATCTAACAGCAGTAACTTTCTCTACAGTAACATTACAGTAGTCCAGGAGAGTTCGTTTTCCAACATTGCGTATACATGTATGAGTACAGGGGATCTCAGGAGGACATACCTACTCGTAGATGAATGCTATATATATATTTATTGGAAAAGCGTGTGCATTAGTGATGACTGGTGACCTTTTCCCCAAAAACGTTTTCCCTTCTCAGACCGCAATTCTGATGCATTATTTATTTGCACGAAATTTCGTCGCCCAGATATCTGGCGAATGTAGCCGTTTGGACAATTTTGTCACCTCGCGGGTTATTTTGATGCTACAACTTGATAGGAACGCTAACCTCTTTGAGTGCGCGAAACACATATTTATTATTCAAAGAATCACAACGTAGACGGTCGTGAAAAAATTGAAATTCCAAAAAAATAAAATGAAGTAAATGGTCGTACGTGCAGTGAAAATCAAATAAAGCGAAGCAACAAATATTCCAATAGGAATTGTGAAACTTTAGATTACAATCATACAAAGCTCAAACCACCGGCTTCTCCATTGCATTTACTATACAAAACACAGTATATAGGCCATCCGACAAGGAAATGGTTAAGAGACCAGCTCCGCCGACACAACTTGAAATACCACAATAGAACCGACAAACCTTACAAAACAGCTGACGGCGATGCATACCGTTTGAGAAAGGAACACACTAGATCTTTTCATGAACGTTTTCTGTTTGCACGTGTCTTTTGAGACATTTCTTAAGGAGGTCCGGTCCACCAGCGTCTCCGCCTTCAAACCCTCCCAGAGGGCGACCTGGTAATTTTGTGTAGCCTAGGTAAAGGGTCCCACAGCTGCACTTATATTCAGAAGGAAGACGCGCATAAGAAATGTCTCGGCCGGAAATTGAACCACCGATCTTTTATGAGATCTGAAACTATTGAAATTGAAAATGAAACTAGCAATGACTTAAAGGAATGCTGAAACTCATGTTTTAATTCCATAAAACATCCGAAGTGTTCGGTGAACAAACACCTCAACTTCCTTAAAGGAATGCACATACACGCCATTGAGTTTTAAGAAAAATCATCTACGCAAAATAGATTCCACTCAACCAACAAAGAACGACAAGTTTTCTTAAAAGCTTACATTATATCGTAACATTAAAATCGAGGTAATCCTGAAAACCCTGTCCTCCACATTAAACTCTGATAACACACGAGAGGGTTTCAAACATTAAAAGATTTTTGTTGACGAGAACTAAAATTAAATGACGAAAACTAATTATGCAACAGAAACTGAACTACATTGCCAACATTTGCCAAGCAATTGTGTTAATGCCCGGACCGCGTATAACAACAACAATAATAATAATAATACAAAACAGTTATAAAACCGAATTGATATGGATATTAAACGTCGGGCGAACTGGCAACATGCCAAAATACACTTTACAAACGGGGAAATAGGCCTATGCCGTTCAACTCGAACAAATGAACGACTTGAAAAATGACAATAAGCGCCATGGGAAAAGCAACCTGTATCGTCATCATTCGGCCTGATTCAACTTTTCATCTCTCCTTCAAGAGAATTTTTCGGACGATTCGCTGACGGCCAGCGCCACCTACCTCCAAAATTTCATAATTGGGAAACAAAGATGACTATTCCAAAAAAAAAGGGCTTAAAAGACAAAGCTTGAAAAAAATCCGCCTGACTGGGCAATAAAATCAAACCAGAACAACGAAAATAAATCAAATCTTAATAGAGATATTGAAAATCGATAAAGCTATCAATATTCTTTCCAAAAAATGTCACTGTAAAAACAAGACTTTTCGTAATTTCTTTTTCATCCATTCAAATCGAAACGTTGAAACGGTGGCTAACGCGATTAATACGAACACCATTTGAACGGGGGGGAATATTAATTCCAGAAAACGTCGATACTTTTTCGAACGTTTTTGCGTTCGCAGAAATAGGATCGTAAAGCCTGCGATTTCGATCGACGTTAGCTAGACACACTCTTCCGGGAAACACCTGCTCATCTGGGGCAGCGCCTATTCGCGATTCACAAAATCAATTGAAGGCGTCCCTTCGCCCCAGAATCAGCTACCCTAAAAGAAGAGTGTGTATGAAAGAAGCAGCTTGGCAGAATTAGGATCGTTCTTAGAATGTAGATTTCAGAAGCAAGCACAGGGTACAGATCGTTAACACACGTAAACCGATTCCCAGTTATTTCAGTGAAAACATATATTTTCTTTATTTGAAATCTTCAATGTAAATTGGGATTTTGACCATGGGAAATTGATCTAAAGAGATGAATATTTCGTTGTATATGGTTCACTCCACAATTCGTGCCATGATTGGCCAATAATGTGCTGGATCAGGAACTTTTAAGAGACGCACCGAACTGTGGAGTTTTCTGATGAACGATTATTAGCTTAGGCGCGAGCCATTTTTCTGCGAGCGTAAGCGAAATAGCGTGAACAACCAAATCGCCTTATTACCAGAAATATGCCGTTAAATATTCATAAAGAGCTCGCGGGCTTCCGAAAACGAAAACTCCCCAGCCACGACTCAAGTTCGCTGCAAGATTAATTCGAGATTTTCTCGAGAAACACAATCGCACTTGAGCCAATCGATATGGACAAAAAAAAAGAGTGATGCCAGCTTCTCCTTCTTTTCAATCGCTCCTTTAGCGGAATCAGAATATAGACGAAGCATCACAAGCAGGCAAAAGGAGCCCATGAATAAACCTGAACCAACATCACCATACAATTTTCAATTTTTTTAAAATTTCAATCACTGAAGTGACTACAGGAGTACAATTGAAATTAAAAGTTGAAACTAAACAATTCGTGCAACAGCTCATCACTATTCACGTAGTCGCTTTCTTGTTTGATCCATGTGCTGTACCTGGTATGTAGAAAAAATGTTAATTATTTTGTACTTTTAAACTTATATTACGATCTTCTGTAATAACACATGGGGATCTATGGAATCTTATTTTTCGCTTATGTTACGTGTCGAAACATTGAAGAGATTGCAACGAAATTGTCAAATTGGTAACAGGTTTTATTAGTGTATGATAAGATACATCTTTAGTGAATTAAATTGTGCCAAAACTGCTACTGGTCGTCTCAAGTGTCTATTAACTTGCGTCCTAGCAACGGTCGGACCCCTGCAGCAGAAGAGGGGGAATAACAAAGATAAAGAAAGTGAAGCCATTAGCAGGTTACGGCCTGCAATCATGACGACTGGAGAAGGGGCGGATGCTGGAGGAAGCTTAATTGTAACCATGGCAACCAACCAATCTTTCATCCCATCAGATGCCATTGCGGCGCGGCTGCACGACGCCAGGGCAGGCAAGCAAGCAGTGAACACACCAAGACTGAGTCAAATTTGAGAAACGCTGGGACCACGTATGATGGTGATGGGGATGTTTTCCTCTCATGACAATGTCATGGGGGCAGAAAAGGAGATGAGATGAGGCGAGCAGGGCCAAAAGAGATAGATAGTGGGACAAGGCCGCCAATTTACAATTCGATTTGCTGGTGGAACAATAGGGACGGATGCCATTCTGAAGACAAATAAGAGAAGCTAGCTCATTCGATCAAGTGATGCGCAGTAGCCCTCACATCTGCTGTAAACATCAATTTCAAATCAAATTAAAACAAAAATAAATTATCATCGAACCATCGAAGCAAAAAAATCGAAACTCAGTATTAAAAGAATTGAAATAAATTAAGAACCTGTACAGGTCAAGTAAGGAGCAATTAGTTATAACAAATATTTTCGTACATGCACCCCTGTGTATACTCCTTCATGTACGTGCATTTAAATAATTTAATTAAAGAATTAATTTTATTTTTTGTTCTCTATCCGAGAAATGGGAATATTTCAAATGCAAATTATTTAATTTCTTAACGACATTTGCACATTTTATTGGAACAGATATCTTCGCTAAACTAACATTTCGCAAAATCTCTGTAAATTTGGATCCGTTTCGAATTATGTTTCGAAGTAATGATTCGGTCAAAATGAGTGCAGCCCATACGGAATCGTACAGTGATTGAACCCAAAATTCCATCACACAACGACTACAGTGTACACCAAAAAAAAAGTTCAGGAGAGAGCAGAGCACAGGCCACACCATACGTCACACATTTTTATGAGTGCATAATTAAACAAGAGGAGCCTCACACCCATATATAATGTGTTAATGCGCCGAAACAGGCATTGTTCCGGGATCCCATAGATTATGTACGCGACAATATATAGATGCAGCAGCGGGGGGAAACAGAAAATTCACCAGCCGCGCACGCATATTAAATATTCCGGGCTTTGGCCCGGGCCCCATAACTTATGGGCCTTAATTAGCGCCAGTGCATTTGTCGTTATTAGGGCAGAGTCGCGTTCGCAATCAAACAGCGTGGGTACGTAAACGACGAAGCTAAATGGCGGAGCAAGGCCCTCATCACTAAGGTATGATGGCCTGCAGCACTCTACAATAGCTGCCATACGAAAAACAACCCTTTCCGCAAACAAATTAAAACATCCGCTACGAGCGATCATAATCAGATAATTGGTTGTATTTCGTCTATTTATTTAGACTTAATTTTGCGAAGATTGTGAATTGAGCGAGCAACTCGTTTTATCAGAAACCGATTCCTTGTAGTATCATTTAATCAGAGTAGGCATCTCATAAATAGTCATATCAGGCAATTACGTTTGTTTACCAAAGACAATTGTCACCAATCATCCTTATCAACACGATTATCAATGTTCTGGCACGTTGGAAATTGGAAATGGGGATTGTAAGTCTTTTTCAATTTTGAACTGCAGAGTCGTATTAATCTATCTGATACATGCAAACTATATCTTAACTGGTGATCAAAGCCCGTACAGTTTCTTACCTCGGAAACGGAAGCAGGCAGTCGTGACGTCACATGCCGACACGGCCAATTAAGTTTAGAACACGCTCGCTCTATATTCATAAACAAAGCTCGGGGATGGTGCATGCATTAAGCCAAGATATCTATATTGTACAGGTTGTTTCACGAGCCATAAACCACCGCGGCTGCCAATTACGTCTTACGAATGCGCTTAACGCTCTACAAGAATCCGACCTCTGTGTGTATGTACTCTGTATTCAGATTTGGTTTTGCAAGAACAAGTTACGATGCCAGGCTTGGATATAAATTGGAAGGATTTTCTTTTAGGGAAGAAAGGGTAGTCAATCTACGTCCGCATGGTCTAGCCTATTCAGCGTGAATAAATGTGTGCAGGTGGGCTTTCTACGACTTTTTTCTCGGAAAGGCGTGTTTGGGACATCATCGTAAGGATCTCGAAAGAAATTTTGTCATTATGGGGGATCTTGCTCGATGATGCGACAAAATTAATGAAAAACTTGGCGGGGCGTCGTGGGAACGCTGCAGCCTGGCTGTCAAGAGTACGTCGACACTATAACTGACATAAAATATCTTCCTGAGACTGTCAGCAACACAAAAAACATTAAAACAAAGATAGGGCAAAATATACTATCCGACGACATCTTTTCTTTATAGTTGTAATTCTACGACACACAAACTATTTTAAGGCGATGCTTGGAATTTTTTGTGGTAGGATTATATCGATATCTCTTCGCAGAAATCATTTCTGGGCTTTGATACAAACGCGCATCTAAAATAGTGAAATCATAAAATGATTTGTGTGAATCTGTGGTGATCAATTCTAAAGTAGTAAAGTGATTGACAATGCTACAAATTAAGCTAATTTAGAGAGTAACCTGCGAACCATGTTCAAAACTCCCAATTTCTTGCCGATTAATCGAATTTTTTCTTGACAATTACAATGTATAAAAAATGTCTCAAAATCATTTGAAAGAATCCGTTGTCAAGACATCCATCCATGTGGATGAACCGACAATGATCATTCTCACCTCTCGAAACGATTGCCTCGATCAGTTCGTCACCTTTTTCCTACGCCCCCTCATGCCTGATGACGCCAGGAGGAATACTGGGCGCAATTAGGATAAAGCCGGGCAGGGTTTCCGCCGTCTCCCCGATATCTCACATCTTACAACAATCTGTTGTCGAGACGCACAAATTTGGAGCACCGGCTTAAGTAAAAAAAAAAAACCAAGAAACGCTAGCATCGTGCATCTATAAACAACCAGATGGAGACAGATTAGAGACCAAAGCCAATTCCCGGAAAAGTGGGGTTCCGTATAAGTGAACGCAGATTCGCATGCTAATGCTGCATTCGAACAATCTCGATACGAAATTGGTTCGCTGGAAATCCAAAATTCCCAGCGGCAACATCATCTTGCGAAAAAGAAAATTTTATCTAGCGAAAACAAAACTTCGTGGAGAGAATCCGACATGAAACTGTCATAATATCAAAAAGAAAATCTGAGTTAATAAGAAATTGCCCGATTTCTTCAAATTCGCTAACTTTCCTGCATTGCTGAGCACGAAAATAGAAAGCGTTTCCAATGACTTAAAGAAACGAAAGCAATCAAACCTTCCCCGATACTTTCAGAATTTCTGTAATGTGTAATCAACTGCGATGCAAATTTAAAATCAATAGTGGTTCTTAGTTGCCAAAACCTTAAGCGGAATAACGAAAGCTATCATCACATACAGAAGTAGTCACACAGTCCACGTCTATCCGCATTCGAGGGCTCGTAGCTAGGGTTCGCATTCCTCGAGCAACATCCTTCGCAGGCAGCCCTTCGATAATCGCAAAAGCAGGCAGACCTCATCAACGTCAACACCAGGCGTTCTCGAAATATTGCCACAATCCCATTACTCGCCCATACGCCCACCACAGACAGGAAACCACGAAAGCTTTTGTAGATCTATGCGCACGAGCACAACGTCACGATTATTTGGCGTTCGTGCAACAGGTCAGCATTATTAACAGGAAGAAAGAAAAAATGATTAAAAATACTGTACACTGTACGGACAGACACAGTTAAGAGATAACTATCACACGAACAATTTATCTGTAAAAAATAAGAAAAGAAAAAAAATGTATGACCAACGTCGCATTATGTGGCTGCGTAATTATCCGTCCAACTACAATTAAATAAATTCCTTGGCAATACCAGCCATTAACTCGGACCGTGAGAAACATTCGCTACGTTTAGAGTAATAAAATGCGAATTTAACAGTTGCAGGAAGGCATTTGGCTTCAGTCATTGTCGGCTGTTGCCACGCTCCCAATCCCTAACCGGAAAAATAAAATAAAAATGTAAATAGATTTCCACTGTCCAAAAAGAAAAATATCAGACACATGATGGACTGGTTCGTGTCTTCGGAAATAGGGATTAACGTATTCCTTTTTTTTAAACCTCTAAAGTACTGCACCAGAAGAGTTGATTCTTTTTCTTCAACTGCGTTGCCTTGCATTGTACGTTAAATAGACTGCAGTTCCATGGAACTCGTTCCATAATGATTCCAAATCACTATGACAAAAGACCCAACGTCAGGATTTGAACCTAAAGTTCAGTGACCCCGCTCATAGCCTGGCGCATACAAATTCCTCCAACAATCCACCGCGTGTCCAAACCCACATCTTTCTTAAAATTGTGGTGTTATCGTGTATGAGAATGTGCTCGCGTTCCCCCAAGCCTGTCGATTGTCACCAAGAACGACATGATGGTGTCAACGAACAGATCGGCATCATATAACGGGACCATCGGCTATTTTGTAGGCAGAATGCCGAGCGAGTCCATAAATACAGACGACCAGAGACGTGCGAGATATGACTGATGTCTGGCCCGGCGGCCGTCTCTTTGTGTACCTGTAATGGAATTCCCCCTTCCACAAGATGGCATATTGTGTTGCCCCCACTCCATGCACACAAAAGAAAATTCATAAGTAACCTCTTGTGACCCAAGTCCGCCCTCGAAGGCCTCTGGGGTTCTTCTTGACATCGCCAGATATCACATAAATTTGCCATTTTATGGGAATAATCCAGAACACAACATCGCATTCGAACAAAGCTCCTATTCTCACGAATTGAGTAATAGTCGAAAAGTTCAGCACAAAGGTGCACAACTCAAAAACTGTCACATATGCCGGACGAACTTAATCTTCTTTGTCCACAGGCGCACGCTAAGCTCTTGTGGACACGAGGTCTCAGGAAATTAAGAGAGCCATTGTCACCATCTCTTTGCTGATGGCGATTTCTATCCGATGCCAATGTGAATGTACACACACCCATCAGCCAGACGAATTTCTATACACTCTGCACCAAGCGATGGCAAATTTTGGCATCGACCCCCTCCCTTATTCCATCCATACAAGCATCGGCACTTGGAAACCGGAAGCGAGTCCACGAAGAATCTAAGAATCTGGAATTCTCTCCAGCTCCGAAAATTCCAATGGTGCACTAAAATGCAATGACGCCTAATGCGCCGACACTATGTGACGATACACAGCGGTCGATACGCCCCAAGAAATGTGTCAGCATGGACATTTCTTACTACATCCGGTGAGGAGGGACTGCAACACCAAGACGAAAAAATCAATAAGAAAATGTCTCGCCACAACAGGAATGGAACCAAACGTCACAACAACTCGTGTCAAGGAAACTAATAGTATTCACACCGAGTTTGGTCCAGCGTGTCTGAGATTTGGCAAATTTGCTTTCGAAACAGTTGTTGCTTTCTGGAAACCGATGGTCGAATGCGATTGCAGTGCACTGCGATCCCACTAAATCAAGCTGTTTGGTTTCTTAAAACAGGCATCGAGATCCCGTCTTGTTTCCATTTGTTCATTTTTTAAAGATATTTTTGGAGACATTGGTGTGGAATTTGAAGATTCAATTATGAGACCCACAGTTATTCTAGACTAGGTTACACTAAGTCTTATCTGATCAGCTGAGAGCTGATGTATCGGATGAGCAACACCGTCACCGAACACGTCCCAGCACTCTGAATCAGAAAAATCAATGCTACAAAAATGGTTCACACCCAGGTGACGCCTATGTGTGCGAATGAGGGGGGGGGGGGAGAGGACGCCTAAATATCTGCTACCCACTCCCACCCCATCACATCCACGTCCATTTAAAGAGAAGTTATGGCGCACCATTAAGGATATTGCCTGACAACAGGCCGTAAAACTGATGTCTTAACAGGCTCCCGGGAGTGGGTCTATATGCTGGCTAGGATGAGGTGGCACCACGCACGCTCGCGGCGAAAGATCAGTCGAAGCAAAACTTACATTACCTCGTAAGCTTTGAGGTATAAAATCCGCTAGGATATCGTATACCTATTGGAGAGGGCAGACCCGGGTGCTGATCTGTTTAGGCGCGCGGGATGTGCTGGAGGAGACATCCATGGACACAAACACATGGAACAGTAACAAGAAAACCGCAACACCTGAAAAAAACACAAAAACTGTTTCGCGAAACCAAAATAGTGCAAACATTAAGACGTCAACAAGTTATTTTCTGAAATTTCTGCTTTATAATTTTAAAATTTGAATTTCTTGTGAAAAACGTACAGACCTTCTGTTATGATAATCTTATATCTCACACAATTGGCAGAATTGCATACCGTTAGTATCTTTTTCGTTGGCTAAATTACACTCGCCGTCAGAGGGTACGATACGATTCCTAAACCGCTATTTATTGTATTACGATAACAACATTTACGAGCAACTTATTCTGCAGGTACGAAATGCCAGGCCATAATTAAATATTTATTATTATTATTATGCTCACTTTTATACTTTAAATGCGGGAAATAATACCTCACAAAACAGTTGAAAACACATGATCATGATTGGCTTTTGCAATATTTGCTGAAGTCAATAGTGAGCAGTCAACCAAACATGTAGGCAAAGTCCAGTTAAAACCTGTGAGTGGTTTTATCAGAATCAGTGATACATCTCTCTCTCAGTAACCGTGATATTTCATTCATCATGACCCACACTTCCGTGTTCAGATCGTTAAGATTAATCGCAACGCTTCCTGAACTTTCAGGCCCGCATCTACTACGGGTGCCTGCGTCGAGACGTTGTCAATCGCTAGCGGAAAAAGTACGAAGAACGCTGTCCGAGCTCTAGGGAAACAGCACAGGCGATTTCTTTTGTCAGTCAAACGCTAATGAAAGAGTGAAATGAGGTGCCAGAACGGCGCGGATCTATAAGGTACAAATTAGCTATGCGTTACAATGTAGGCTAAAAACAAAGCTGGCTGCAAATGAGAGTAGGCTGTAGGTACAATACACCTACACCACCACCATCAGGTTTATATTTCCGCTCCGCTTTCAATCTCTGGTCGCCAAGGAAAATGTGGCCTACTTAGCAGATACCGCCGGGACTTGGACCAATGGCAGAGTCGAATATCCCATTTTCAATCAGATTAGACTGAATTGTAAACGAGAACGGGAAACGAGGTTAGGACGAAGAATAAATATTTATTCGAATTAGGACGATTGCTAGAATATAAATTAATTTTAATTCCGTAGTGTAACAATCATCGCAGGTGGTTGAAATTATTCGAAACAGAACTATTGAATAGAACGAATTTTCAAAATTTTGAGATCAAGATTGCAAGCATTTGTTTGTTGAATCAATTTTATTTTTTAAAAACTCACGCTGAATCAGTACACCAGTTGCATTTTTATTACTGATGCAATTTGTAATTAAAAAAAGCTGATCGATAGAATGCAATTTAGAATGAATATAGACTGGCGATTCATGACGCTTTGACACCTGGGCAAGGACACCTATGACGATGTCTGCAAATTGCTAACTAATACGTTGACAATTGCGGTTAACAATAGCTACCAAATTAAAAACATATTTTCCAAGTCTCACCATTCCAACTGCGTCGGCGTCGAAGGGATTCCATGACACGTTGTCCGGGAAATGAGCGAGGACCTTGGACTTGTACGGCCGATCCAACGGAGTGCAATGCAGATTATCACCTATACGAAATAACATATCGACACATTGGTTCATGTTCAAACACATCATATTCGTCAAACATCCATGCAAATAAAAAATGCGTCTGATCGAAACGCCAAACGCAAACAGAAATCCAAGTTGATACGTGTAGAATTCAAACCATAACGGGAATTTCACTAAAACTCAAAGAGGTTCGAGTTCGGCCGATTTTTTAATCGACAAGCCCCTTAAACATTTAAATGAAATCATTTTTATAAATTGTTATTACTTTAGTCATCTAAGCGCATTTAATGGCACGTAGTCACGTACACGTAACAGCTTCATCTACTGCTGTAGAAAAAACTCAAGGCACAACAAGTCTGAGTTTGTGCGAAAACAGAAATTAATAATGAAATTGTCAGGAATATTGCAAAATATCAAGTGACTAGTGTCACCCTAAAATAGATCACATATGTGAATTTCATTGAACCGGCAAACATCAGTTACCGGGCAGTGGATTACACCAGTTTCGAATGATTGACAATTCGTCCCGACAATCCGAATATCGTCTACGACATCCGGCGTAGCCGGGGTAATAAATTAAATTATTGGTCACCAACAGTCGTGTGCATTCGGGCAAATCTGTTTATGTCGGGGGGCCTACGCGCAGCCAGGAAGTCTCATCAAGTTTATCAATCTTCCTCTGCACAGATTTGCTTTGTTTATTGATCTGGATTTATCAATACACAGAAGCCCACTCGCGAAATTAAATTGCCATACGTGTGTCGTCATACAATCTCTCTGACTAAGTTTAATAAAGAATCCCCTCTTTTCGTTTCGGTCATTCCACCGCCATATCAATAGTAAATCTCATGAGATTGGCATCTGACTATTGTCATTGAATCACGAATCAACAAATCTATACAAGATAAGAAATATAAGATTAAATCTAAGGACAACAGAGGTGAATACTGAAATGAATCGAAAGATTTGTATGATCATGGGGATCGGAAAATAAATCCTATGAAAACATCCTTACAACATAAGTCTTAACTCTTTTTTAAATCGGAATCCATTGATTCCTCTTAATTTAATCCACAATAAAAATACGTTTAACAGTATGATACAATATACTTGTTATCTCACAGATGTTAATTCCATTTATAACCCCGATTTGGCATCGACACGACAAGCTTGGCGTTTTTTTTAAACAGGGTCGTGCGTGATCCACACACCACGGGACAGCCAGTCCAGCGGGACAGGGAGGGAGGTTCGAGAACAACGAGGTATTCTCTCGATATCGATTTCCCGCAGGGGTGGCGCTAGTAATTGATTTTGGTCGGCGGTCCACTGACACGGTTTGACTGCTGGCTGAGCTAGGCGCCGCAAAGCTCGACTGGCTGTGCGACGGCACGTGTCCTGGACGGAGAAGGAAGGGCTTGACGAGAAACAGAGTACAGCTGTAACAACAGACGTACGTGCAGGCCACGGTCGACGGGCTGTGACGACGACGACGACGGCCACACGCATCCCTGCCCCTCGAGTCCGGATTTATCGATTCCAAAGGTGGGAAAAAAGACGAAACACAACTGCTGATGACATGACAGTTACCAAACAACGCAAAACTGAAATTTAAACGAAACATATTTTTGCTAACTGGCCTTAATTTAAGGAGGTCCTGCACTCCAAACCTTCTGCCCTCTTTAGGTCAGCCAAAATTCTTTGGAGGGAAGTTTTGGTGCCAAGTTCGACAAAAACAATTTAGCTCGTAAATTTCCTTCCCATTTTACCGAGCAATTCTTGCAACGTAGTCCTAAATTCGAAACTAAACCGTGCCAAATGAAAAGTGGCCTCCCTCTCTCGCAGAGACACCGATAGAGTTCATAGTCTGTGTCGAGGCAATGCATCAGAGCGGCATGACCGGTTCCCTAATCACACGCCCGGACTGGCGTCGGGCCAAAAACCGGGAACAGTTACGATTTCGACGTTTCCACATCAGAATTCGGCCCTCAAACCCCAACTCGAATTGAAGTTCAACGTCGACGCGCACAACACATTTGTTGGTTCAGCGCCAAGGTTGCCCCGAAAAAAACAGCTGCAACCGAGAAATTCACCCACCGCAAAATGAGGTTCCCCTCCCCTCAATCTCTTTACCAGTAACTTACTGCTATTTTTCTCATAAAGCGATAACTAAATCAAAGTCGAGGTCATTGGTGTGACGGGGTGCGTTTGGGACTCTGTCAGCGCGAGCGATCTGTGCGGTAAAATATCCACATGGATCATTTATTTTAAAATAAAATATCGTACTCATTAATAAAAATTCTAACTAATAAAATAGTAATAAAAAACATAAAATAAAAGGAAAGGGACGTCTGGGTTATAAAAAAGTCTAACAATGTCCGATATTGAGACATTTTATCCCTCGGGTACAATAGATTATTAAAACAAAATACAGTATCAAATAAGTACAGTACTTCTTAATGTTTCGTGAAACTGGCTAAAGGTATAGAGGAATATCAAATTGTCTCTATTTTTAATCATTTTAAAATCCATATTAACCCCAAGCTATAATTAAATTGAGAGCAATTGGAATTTATTTGAATTTCATTATAGGCTAACGGAATATTTTATTTTTCAAAGATCTTCAACCTAAAAGTTAACAAAATCACTGTCATTTGGGTGAAGGGTTGCCGTCAACTTGAACACGGCATCGATTTGTTTTCGCGAAATTCGTTGCAGCTATTATATTTTTTGTTTAAAATCAATTAACAACTGAACATTTTCAGAGCCCAATTAATAAAATTTTTGTTTAATTAATGACCTCGTTGCCGTGTTTCCAGTTGATTGTGCCCAAGAATTCCTCACCAAAGTGTAGATAAAACAACGGCATGTTCTAATACTGCTTTAGTTAACAAAATGATTATTATATCAGATCATTACGAACGTCCTCTACTTGGCAAGTATCTCAGGACATTGGCTAATAAACCTGAAAGAAATATGAGCATAGTAACTGCCGGGGCTCAGCATTCTTCAATATCTCTAAACATGACCACGCTGTTGTACCGAACGGATCTCTGGCGAATTTATCGATGCTCATCGGTTTAAAATTATGCAAACCCGTTGATGATCGTTAGTAAAATTGGCATCAGCGCACATGTACGCAAGTTTTTTCTCATCCACATCCACTTGGTTTTTATATCTGAATGAGGAGCAGGCGGGGGCGGACAATAAAGTGTGCGCAAACTCTCCACACTAATTTGAAGAGAGGAAGAAAAAAAACGAATGGAGGCGGAGTATTTTACTGCCGAAACCAATTTTCTACATCGTTCACCAAATTTGAGTCTGGCTCACAGCAAATTGGCAAAATTTAACGAACCAATTTTTGTTGGCTACAGTAGTAATCATTTTTGCACGGTGAATAAATACCGGTCTACACCTCCCCATACAGTAACCGATATTGAATCAGGTTAAACCCAGCCAAACGTGCTTAATTACGCAGATCAAAAGTTGCCGTTACAGTTTTGAATTTCCTCGACATATGATCCGGCGCCATTCGTTTAATCTTCCTTCGTTAGCTTGACGAGCAAGTGGATCAATGTTAATAATCTAGCCGGCTGTTTCGCCGGATAGGCTTCGGAGATATTGCGACTATTTTTCAGCCTTCGACTTAATGTTCGCAGACGATGAGATCCCATAACACTTTTCAGGAACTCTGGGAATAATATCGGGGAAATCGCTTCCACACATGTCTCAAGTCTCTCCCCAGAAAGTTTACAAATAGTCCAATTCAAAAGAAATACGGGTAATCCCAGGACTCGACTGGGAGCAAGACGACGATCGAGTTGGCAAGACTCGAAAAAGCACGA
>JAQGBY010004697.1:0-16057 GCA_034698785.1 Mycogona germanica | reverse complement strand
AACCTTTTGATTATGCCGCCTTCGTGAAGTTTTGCAATACTGCAACGAGAATGACCCAAACATTAAAACACGAAATATGAGTATCAAAATTCATAACCGACTTGCAAATAAACAAAAGTTCTTTTTTGAAAGTATTGATTTCTGGTAATAAATTCAAAATAGAATTAATTTTTTTTTGCGTGAATTACGTTCTGCTAAGCATTCGATGGAACGGAAAGTCCATTGGCGTAGAAATGTAGACGAAGTCGTTGAAATATGGGGTCTTTAATGCAACAATTTCACACGGATTGGAGATGGTGGACATAACGGTCACTCCGTCGTGAAGCTGGACGTGTGATCCTTGATGCATCAATCCCATGACGAGGCTATGATTGACAATGGTTCGCCATATTGATGTGGCCCTCCATCACTGCGTAGTGCAACGGAATGAAATTCTTCACTGTTCGAGCGTTCACTTTCATAGACCATTTATCCATTTATCACCATTTGTACGAGTTTCACCATAAGCAAACATCACCAGAAGTCAGCACTTGAAAATTGCACATCAATCTTATTCCCCCCAGATTTTTTATATGATGTTTTAAGATATCATATGAACAATTTTTTCAATTTCTAAAACTGCCTTTGACTGTCTTCCACCTTTACACAGAATTTTAATATCAATATGTGGAATTTAATGATAGAATTTTTGCATAATCTTAAATTTACTCACTTTTTCACAGTTGGGTCTTCCAATTTGGCGTCCGTCGCACTCCTCTCGCGATTTGCTGGCGGATTCCGATGCAGCTACGTCCATATCCGAATCCATTCCTTGATTTATGTTAAAATAAATAGTAAAATTTTGGGGGGAAAACAATAGAATTTTAATTAAATTTGTTCTCCATCTCAGTAAGAATTGGCATTCCAAAACACCTTCGGTTCGTCACAGCAACGTGACACTTTGCATCACATTACTTGTACAAATTCTAAAGACGACCTCGTTTTTCGTTTTTCACATTTTGTAAAACATCTCGTTTTTGAGAATGAGTGGTTCACAAAAATGCAAAATGCAGTAGTGGTTCGACACATTCTAAATCTGCTGTGTTTCCAGTCCGTTCTAGAAATTAAAACAAATTCAAATACTCAGAAAAGTAGAGTTTCCAATATTCTTCGCTACGATATCATTGACCACTATTGATTAATATTGTATCAAGAAATCGGTTCAAACTTGCACAACTGTAATACGATATTTTCAGGCTTGTTGACGCATTCAACCACTCAACTGTCATAGCAACCGTATTCAAAAAGAACAAAAAGGTGACGTTACTTTTGACTGCGACCTTTTAACTTTTAAAGTGATTATGTGTTATATCGTCAAAGACTAAAAATAAAATTAAACAAATAATTCTTGCCAGAGCGGGATAATAAGATCGAAAATAAATAAAAAATGCACAAACGAAAAAAAAATGATGACTAAGTCACCTAATCCTCACCGAAAACAACTGCGATGGTTCTAAATATCAATTTGATTGGAACAAAGACACCAACGAATTCTAGCTACGCATAAATTCAATTATGCCGACATATAACTGAGTAACTTTCTCTCGGCGAGCTCTCTTAATTCCTCAATTAATCCGCATTCCAGTTCCAGTTGAACTCGTTTCTTTTTTAGTTGATTGTCGCGCTTGACCGAATCGCCAATTAATTAACTATTAACAAAAAAAGCTATCAGATAAATTAAGATTGTGCAACTCGTCGTAGCCCAGGCAGTATTGCGACTGATGTGGCTCGGCGGTCCCAGTTTCGATTCCCGGCTCGGGCTCTCGATTATTCGATCCCGGGGTACTGGTGAAAATGTGCCCCTCGTATTATAGTGCCTAACCCCCAAGTGGGGAACAGAAAATCCTGTAGTGCAGTGATTTGATAAAAACAAGATGTAAGCAATAAATTCGTTGAAACACGTAATTAAGAATTTCAATTGAAAATGTGAGTGTTATTTTGAAAAGGGGGTTGATTCAAACTTTCACAATACTCTAAATATTTCCGAATACTTACTATCTAAATTTTAGTAATTTGCGAAAGTTGCCATGTTGCATGCATGCTAAACAACTAATAAATAAACTACAGTGGTTACATATCAATAGAAAAAGTTGTCCTAGTCTAAAAATGCAAAATAAACATTATGACACAAATCACGAAAACTCGTGATTTGTGTATTTCTCCAATGTAACCGACGGAATAAATTGGCTTTCACTATCTGACATTTATTCAATTAATCGTATATCGTAGCATCGTATTTTTGTTGACATTTTATTAAATATAATTAGCGTTGCTCTCAAAGCAATCAACTCATTTAGCAATTATTTAATAACAATCATTATTATTAAAGTTACAATTCTAAAAATAACTTTAGTAAAGGTATTAAGTAACAATGAGTGTACTTGTTTGCCGAGTGAAAATTAAATAAACCATAATTCATATTTTCAATTATCTGTCATGGTACGGAGCCTATTTGCCAAACGAAAGTGGCCACTTCCCCAAGCCACATCAGCCATCGTTTGTCCCTTCCGATTGCGTGCATGGAGAAGCGCTCTCAGGTGACTAACTCTTGACCCATTTCGCATCCTCAAAAACTCCTGCCAAACTTCACCAACTCCGACAGACGCCAAGATAAACCCTTTCTCGGCATACGTCAGCAGCAGAGATACTCCCAAACAACTGTTCTTGCGCGCTAACTCCATCGGCCGTTTGTGAAGAGGAGAGGTGTCGGCAATGTTATAGATGGCGCCACAGTCCAATAGTGCAACCGCTACCTCCACATGACCACTCCTCGCAGCACAGTGCAGGGGCGTTAAGCCTTCTGCGTTGAACAAATTCAATGCGGCTCCATGACTAAGCAAAATATTTACAATCTCCAAATAGCCCATCTTGCAGGCATGGTGTAAGGCCGTGCCTAGTTCTAGACTATGGCTGTTGACATAAGCTCTGGCTAGCAGGAGGCTCTTTGTTCGACTGGGCTGATTGCCTCGCACGGCCTCCAGTAGGGAATCACAGATGACCATCAATAGACGCACCTGTTGACTGGTGTTCTGATTAGAGAGTTCCACTGGGGTCATCACACCGTCCAGGGTTACAGCCTTCCCATCCAGATAGCCATTAGCTTCCAACAACATTCTCACAACCTTCTCTTCACAGTACTTGGCTGCAATGTGCATCGGAGTAATACCGTTGTCGTCAGCCGCATTGACATTGGCACCATGATCAATTAGGAGCTTGATCATGCCCTCAACATCCTCTTTTCGCATCACTGCAAAATGAAGAGCGGATCTGCCATCTGTTTTTGCGCGCAGATGGACATCGAGATTTAGCTCCAGCAGGACGGCTGCAGTTCTGATGGTGCCATGCCAGCACACAACATGGAGCAGGGACCAGCCACTTTCATAAAATTGATTGATAATTTCACCATTTTCAACCAATAAACGTATCATCTCTGGATGATCGCTTCTGGAAGCCAACTGCAACAGAGTCCGTGGAGCTCTCTTGGTATCGCGCAGGATATCAAGTTTCGGACCATATTTGTCAAACAGGAAGCGGGCCACCTTCACATGACCCCTATCGGCTGCAAAATGCAGTACCGTCCAGTTCCATTTGTTCCTGACTTTATAGTCTGCCCCAGATTTCATCAAATGCTTCACTATCTCCAAGTGACCACCTTTCACAGCATGAAGCAACGGTGTGTTCAAGTTTTTGTCACGTGATTCGATGTCCACCCCAGTAGACAACAACAATTCGACCAACTGTAGTGGGATACCATTGGCACATGCGACATGCAGTGGATTCACTCCCTTTTGGTCAACAATGTCGACGACAGCGCCACCGGCCACCAGCACTTCGGTCAGCCGGTGATGTCTGTAGAGCACGGCCAGATGCAGGGGAGTGTGAGAGCTCTTGTCTGTCTTCATGTTGATATTGGCGCCACCTGCGAGCAGAGCCAGTGACGCCGTAACGTCTCCCCATTCCGAAGCCATGTGCAGGGCATTGCGTCCCTCCGTCTTGGTCTTGCTGTCGACATCAATGCCATTCACATTGAGGAGGACGCGCAACACGTCCATGCGGTTGTAGGACACCGCCAAATGCAACGCAGTCACATTGTGCGGAGAGCCACTGTTGACCGAGGCAGGATTCCGTTTGACCAAATAGCGAACCATTTCTGCGTGACCGCAGATCACGGCCACGTGGAGAGGAGTACAGCCGGCAGAGTCCATCAAGTTGTGATTGGCGTCGTCGCTCAGTAGGACTTCCACCATGTCAATTGCGTCCCGTTGCGCCGCCAGGTGAAGCGCGGTGACGCCGTGGTAGCGTTTCCTGTCTATCCCTTTCACGATACCCTCGGGGAAGAATCCTGCATTCACGTTGGCACCGTGACGCAAGAACATTTTAGCCGCCTCCACGTGGTTGCCGGCAGCTGTCTGATGCAACGGCGTCAATCCACTCTTGTTGCAGGCGTCGATGTCCAGGCCATTCTTTAGAGAGGTGGCAACAATATCGGGATGGCCACCGCGGGCTGCTGCATGTAGTATGGTATCACCACTTCTAGTGACGCCTGTCATATTGGCGCCATTGACCAATAGCTCAATCACCACCTGAAGATAGTTTAGCATAATGGCTCTTGTCAGAATGACACATTGACAAATGAGATAGTCAACAATGATTTATCGATGGCAACGGCAACAAAAGCAGGAGGATTTTTTATCAGATACAGAAACTAACTTTTGTTGACACTTTCGAATTCCTAATATTCATAACGATCATGACATGGTAATAGTCAATATTGATACGAATCCGAATAAATTCTTATAAACGTACACTGCAAATCAAGGCACCTTCAATTAAACTAACAATAACTTGTCAAGTTTATTTCAGCATACAGTTTTCATTCCTGGATATGCATTTTTGATTTGAATGAATGAAAGTAGAATTGTGCAGAAACTCAAATTATGCACTCAAAAGTGTTTTAACTGATGCAATTAAAACCGCTGCGTTCATTGATATAGATTAATATAATATCATAACCTTAATTTTGTTTCATTTGAGTATTGGTTTCCGGAATTAAAATGAGTAATTAGTCAGATTGTAATGCAAATGTTTTATCAGTTACAAGGGAATATTACGTTAAAATTAGTCCGCTCGAAATTTTTATGTAAAGAGACTTCCTCAAAAATACACACACTTGTGATATAATATGATTAAAAATCGAGACGTTATTAACAATAGCTTAAGTCTGTATATTCCTAGTCAATGCAAAATACAGTTGCAGAGTAGAAATTAACCGATAGTGGTAATAATAAAATCTATCAATTGATTGATGAACTGCAATCGAGGATCGTCCGCAAGGTCGTCGATAATCAAAGTTGACTTCTGATCTTCACTTATTACAGGTTTTTGATGTAACTTAAGAAATTGAAGATTTGCGAAAGACAAACGATTGAACTCACCAAAAGCTCTCGTCACTACCCAAGAAATTGAATATTTGTTATCAACTGAAAGCACAGGACATTCTAAAACATTTGAAAAAAGTTATCTTATTTAAATATCTTGGGTAGTGACGAAAATTTTAGACGAGTTCAATAGTTTGTGTGTTTCGCAAATCATCAATTTCATTAGGTTACGTCAAAAACCTGTATTAAGTGAAGATCAGAAGTAAACTTTATTTAATTATCGACGACCTTGGTGCAGACCCATTTGGACATCGCATTACACCCATTTCAGGCCATTTGGCTCATTCTCACCTCAGCGTGTCCATGGCGGCAGGCAGTGGCCAGCGGCGTGTCCAGCAGCCTGGACTCGGCATTGACGTTGGCCCCGGCACCGACGAGTGCCCGGACCACCTCCAGGTGGCCGTTCAGGGCGGCGAAGAACAGCGGAGTGTGACGGCCGTCACTCGTCACCACATCTACCCCTTCACCTTCTTGTGCCATGCTCAGCGCCATCTCCACCATCTTCAGTTGACCGCGACCGGAGGCGGTGTGCAGATTGGTCAGACCGTGGACGTCGTGGTCACCGCTGACAGCGAGGGCTCTGTCGTTGGGGTCATCGGGGACGATGGTGTCGTCCAGGTAAAGTCCGCGGCTCAAATTCGAAAAAGATTCGTTCAAATCCATCTTGTTGGAAAGACGATCGTTTGAGAGTGCTGTTTTCCACAATAGTAAAATTGATCCATAAAATGTGCATCGACAGCAAAATAAATTGATTTTGAAAACTAAGACCTGTGTGGAGCCTTGTTGCCACCGGCGGAGATTAAACGGTCCAGTAGACACAAGTGTGACCGCAACTTAAATCAGCTCGACACAAACCAAAAATCAACGAAACATTTGAATATTTCGCCGAAAAATTCGTAATTAGAATATTTAAATTTCTTTTTGCTCGCAGTTGTTCATTAATTTTTAAAAGTTAAAAAATAAAAAATATTTATCGCAATAAAATGATTGGTGATGTGACAACCTTGGTAGTTGCAACGCAATTAAAACTAAAATTTCGATTGCTTTTTGGAAGAAAAAGTGTTGAGCTATATCACTAGGTGGCGCACATTTTGTCATTTGACCGTTGGTCGTAATTGTAGCGGCAATTGGCGATTACCGTTCGGCACCTTTTCATTGATCGTAATAATCTACATGCATATAATTTACTATTACTGCAGCGAGTCAGTTGATTTTCTGGCACGACACCAGGGGACGCCAACAGCTGTCATGCACGGAGGCTACGATCTTAGCATTTAATATTAGGAAATTTTCGTAACACTTTTTAACGATTTCGCTGCAAATGGCGTCAAACGTAGACATAATTTTTTTAGATTTCTTAAATTGAAAAGCAAATCTTATATATTCCAGATTTCTAAAGAAGGCCTTTTTTTATTTCTATTAGATTCGCTACGTGGGATTCGTGCCGACAAATTTACAAATAGAAAAACTGCACAATTACATGTTTATTAATCATTTCATATACAAAGTACAAACAATATGCTTATTATTGTAGATTTCATATTTTATGTGTTAATTATTAATGTAATTTTCAGAAAAGGTCACAGACTAGCAATATTTCAACTCTGACAAAGTAACATCTGCAAATCCCGACAATTTTGTCATATTTTTAAGAGAAAAATATATTTATAGGATAATGAATTTTGACACAAATTTATTTCATAAAATATAATAGATCTTGATTAAATATTCAAGGTCAAAGTTACTTAATATCAAAATCCTCCTCCCAGGCAATTAAAACACCTGGACTACAGCGACACATTAAAAGCTTTGAACAGTTTACTTCGCCACCAGACATAAAATAAATCAAATTAGAAACAACTAAAAACATATTTTGACCATTGCTGAGATAAATTGTTTCTTCGATTAGAAACATTATTTGTGTAAAAAAAAATGCCCGTGATCCTCTCTCTCTCAGATCTTTATTAATATACTGTATGCAGTTTGAATAAATTGGAATCAAAGAACGGAACACAGTGTTCCTGGAAATTTTAAATGATAATCGAAATTAAAAGTTATAATACAATTCGTGGAAATACAAAATAATGCTTATGGCATGTATTTGGATTGACATACCGGTATTTAAAAGTCGACATTATTCAGCAATTGCGGAATGTTATAATAGTTTGACTAAAAATTCCCTTAAGAGATTGGTTTTGATTTTTCATTCATAAAATGTTTTGTTAAATGGCACATAATATAATAACCCAGATATTAGGAAATTTGGAAACATTGGCACAAAAATTATTCCTTTTTAAAACAGAAATTCTTATAACATTTTGTTAAATTGCTTTGCGGTTGTGGCGTGCAATTAATTAGTTATGGACATAGTTGTCCCTTCAATTACAAACATTTTATTCCAATGTACTGAATAGATCACAGCTGGAGCTCTCCACATTGTATTGACTTCAACGCAGAGCTGTCCTAGATCTGTTCTGCTAAAATAAGAACATAAATTCATCAAAAACAACGATGATTTTCTATTCATATCCAATTAGCGAATAATCATTTTTTTAAAATGCATACTGCATTGCATGTACGAGTTATTAAACTTGCCATTTATGAATCCGTTACCAATGAACTACTTCTTCAACAGGAAGTAAAGTAGCGCATAGACAAACGTAACAGCAACCGCTAGAGCAACGACCATCAACGCAACGTCCTTTGAAATTAAAACGGAAGTAAATTTATTAACTAATTATAAATTTATTATGCAATTTTTTTAAAAACATCACAAACTTGTTCATATTTCATTTCGTTTAACTATTAAGCTTATCACGTAGTACCAGGCACCTTTATTTAAATTTATTTACATAAATGCGCGTAAATTAAAATTTCATGAAAACAAGAGCATAGTTAAAACACCCAAACCAACACTAGAAATAATATCGGGAAAACAAATATTTAGATAAAATAAATGAATATATAAATTTACTTTAAATATCAAATATTTGCATGCATGCCTGAAACGTTATTAGCATTTAGGACTGGGATCAAGAAACACTTTAGCTATAACTATGAGCTTATTTTATAAATGATCTACTTGTTAGTAAAATAAATATTCATTTGTCTTACCTTGTAGGTTGATGACACAGAAAGTTTGGCCTGAGCTTGCTTCTTGGTTTCTTTCAAATCGTCTTTACTTTTCTTCACATCTTGTTTACCTAGCCAAGGATAAATATATGAGCTGTTAAATTATTGATGTCAAAGTAAATTTTTACTACAACATCATCGACATCGGTTATATAAATTATCCATGGACTAACGACATACCAATTTGCTTTCTGTATCCATCAACAGGTAGTCGTCCCTGCACGTTGGAAGTCGGCTCTCTTCGGTTGATATTCATCGTGTCTTCGGCTCATTTACATAAACAGGACTTGATGATTGCCGAAATAACAAAACAAAGGTCATTAGGTACAGTACATTGTTGATAATGTCGAACTGAGAAAGACGAGACTTTCGTCACTCGAAGATCGTTGTTCAGTGACTGGCGTGAAACTATGGCATAGAAACAACACGACATAAATTATTAAAATCGATGCTTTCCCCAAGGATCATGGTTGAGTTCTTTCCCCTAAGATGGATCAACCAACAAACACATTTGAATTGCAATGTGCAATGCGGTGAGGAACGATTCCAAGGGGTGAAGTGTGCCACGTTATCCAATTCCATGTACTCAGTGTCCGCTTGTTATTTTAACGTCACTGTATGATTCAGTCAAGAGTTGCACTGTCACATACCTAGAAATTGCCACCTAAATGTTCACCTGCACCTCACCAACCCACTTCTACACGTATCAACCAACACTTAAAACCAAATCAACGGGGGGCCAAAGAGTGTAACATTGCTCACATACGTAGAGCATTAACATAAACGAACGTATACTCACACAATTTGGACGTGGCAGTGCAGCGAACAGAATTGTCGACATTCAACGAGTCACAAGTGTGTAACACAATAACTCAATACATGTATTATAAGAGTGCACGACCTAGTCAAAGGTCAAACATCCAGAATAAACAAAATTGCAATTTAAGAGTCAATCAGTCAACAGCGTCCGCAAATTCGACTATAGCGTAGACATGAAGCAATACCATAAGGTTAGCGTTGCGTCACCATGGTGATGATAATCAATCGTCTGCGCATGCTCGGTGCGCAAAGTACCATCCGTCTGACGTCACACTGATTGAAAATGAACAGACCGGAAATGACGTCATTTGGTTTCCGGGGACACTGTTCCTATAGGATTGCACCATGACGGTGCTTTGGCCTATTCACAACGATCTAGATGCAGATAAGAAGGGTATATGTTTTGGAAAATAATATGGCGGGATCTCACCGTTTTTGGTGACGTTCGGCCCCGAGACGACAACCAAAAACAAAGTTGATTTCAAATGTTTGTTCACACTTTGGCGAAACCAAATCTAGGCGCCCACCTAGCTGTCAGATTCATCTGGCGTCATCTAGCGAACACTGGAACAAATATTCGTTCTCGGTTCATAACGACGAAGAGGCGAGCGTGTCGACGCCATATTAATGTATTGTAAATTGAAATGACTCCTTGGATTCTAGATCAACTACTCTCTATGACACCCGGTGAAGCGCACAACGGGGCCGTCGTGAATAGTGCTGCCATCTATCCGTCAATTGTAAAAGGTCTCCTACAGACCAACGCCCATTCCGCTTTCTCAATGAGAGGAAACGAAAATAATTTCCCGCTCATTTTTAAAAATATATCGTCGTAAAAATATATACGTCCGCCATTTTGTAAAATTCGACATCTTCACAAGGCAACAGGATTAAGGCTGAATCATTAAGTCATTTGAAGTAGTTTAAGGAATATATTGGTGGCATTACATAAACCTCAAGAATATGTGTACTAGAGAAATTACCCGGCTTCGCTCTAAAGTATCCATCATATTTTAAAAAAATGTTCTTTGTGACCTTCACGTGTCGTGGCGCTGCCGTAAAACCACTGATTTTCATTTATTTTATAGTTTTTTCAAACGCTTACAATTTAAATATCTAATCTGTTTAAACCACAAAAGAATTTTATTGTCTAAGGTGCTAAACTATTTAGAAATTGTAAATATGGAAATGTGACTGGCAGCATTGGTAGCACGTGATAGTCTAGACAACGTCATTTTTGTGAAGTGGAGACGCCATATTTAAATTTTCTGGCGAATCGTTGTTTTTTAAGAAACTTCAACGACTGATATCTCGAGAAATACTCAAAATCGAGATCTGAAATAACCTGCACTCGGCCACAAATTTACGAAACTATATACAGCTCAAATTTTATTCGATTTCGGCAAGCCGTTCGTAAGTAAACGTGGAAACAGTCAGATTGAAACTTAGGAGTTCAATAAATATACTGTATAGGAAATCTTGTTTTTCTAAAATCTCAAAATTTCGAGCGCTTTGAAGAAATTCTAGTTTTGATTTGAGACTTTGAGATCAGTTAACTAGGCTTAAGTGCACATTAAGTGTTCTTAATTTCTTCAAAAGCGATAGAAGTACTTCGTTGGAGGGAGGGGTTCGAAACCGTGTCAATTCATCCACAGAATGAGATGGACTACTTACGTGGTCGTGAGACCGGAAACGGAAATGCAGACATATCTCGTGAGTCGTGTGACATTTTAAAAATTCGTTTTGATTGACTTTATATTGAGTATTTTGAGGCCCGCGCATCCAGAGATTTGTGTTCGGGAGCAGCGGCATTCGCGTTTCGGGTGTCACGTGACCGTCCGTGCGCGAAGTGAGATAGATGTGAGATAGTTGCCTCAGCGCAGTCCCAAATCGTTCCCGGGCACGTGCCGCACGCATATTGTTTTCGCTTCCCTGCTTCGCTTCTAAATGGCGCCTTGGACAATTAGGCTACTTACGCGCTCGCAGCACGCCAACAACATAATTAGTGCTAGGGGGGATCCACGGAGCTAATACCAAACGAGAGACCGATATTAGTAATCACCGGGGAACAGCTCGTCACTGTCCGGGCGTCATAAAAATATACACTAGAACGGAACTACTGTATAGGACGCAATAAACATGTACAGTAGTAACCGTACATGTACTCGCCCGACGAATGAGGTCAACTAAAACTTATACAGCTCAGGAAAGTACACAGAGGTTATTTTTTTGTACAATGTACTATGTCTAATGTCAACGAGCACATTCACCTTAATTGCTTGAAATAAACAGTAATGAGATCAACAAACAATATTTATTTCTTTAGCCTCTTTTGACAGGAAGAATGACAAAATCAGAATCACGATATTGACCTTTTTTTTAAAAAATAAATTCAAGTTTATAATTTCATCCATCTCGATCTCGTTTATTATCAGAGAAATGCTCGTTCTCGAACAGGTCTCGACTGTCAAGAAAAACAGAGTCATGATATTGACCTTTTTTAAAAAAAAAAATTCAAATTAATAATTTGATTCATCTCGATCTCGTTTATTTTCAGAGAAAAATGCTCGTTCTCGAACAGGTCTCGACTATCGATCGATCGATCGCATAGTTTCACACAAGACGAGACAAGACATTATCCTAGGTCGGTCTCGACTTATATGAGAATAAAAAAAGTACGAATCGGACTTGTCCAATCTAGAAGGCTCTCGACCTTTGAGCTGTAAACTGTAACTGTAAGTGGACCGGGTCGTTCTCACCCTGGACCATCAGGTTAACTTTGTGAATGACCTTTTTGACCGGATCCGGAAAACGTTTTAGCTCTTCACTATTTTGTCGGGGACTCATCTTACATGGATGTCGTTCCATTGGGATGACAAGAAAATCGAGAGCGGCAAAAATATGAGAAATGCAAACTAAATATTCCAAAAAATGGTTCTGGCGCTGCAGATGAAATTGCAGGTGGCGCCATCTACTATCGCCCTCGTCTTGCCACATAGTTGCGCGCTAATTATGAGCGAATTTGCAATACCCGAATACGGTGACCAGAATTAAGGACATGGAAGGTGGTGGCATGAGAAGCCGGAACTTTGGAACAGCGGAAGTGAGAGCGTGCGCATGCGCGGCCTAGGTAGCACGCGATCGTTACTCGGCGGCGTCCCCGCGGAGCTCCTGGGTCCGTGTGCCGACGGCTAATTAAGTTAATAGCCCCTCACAACTGCCGCAAATTCGATTACTTTCTGTTGAATTCGCTGCCTATTGAGTTATTTAGCGGAGCCCCGGGGTCGCCCAGGGAGTGGACGTACAGCGCGGCCCTGGTGGTTTCACCTGCCTACCCTAGCCCACACTAACCCGGCGCCGGATCTGCATCAAACGTCTTATGCTCAAGTCACGAGCGACAGTGTTATACCGGGCAAGTTGGACGTCTCAGGTGCCAGGATTGACTTCAATTAGAAAGGAAAGAAATCCAAGATTAAAACCGCGGAACTGGGTCAACCAAACATGAACCGTTGTTCGATCCTCTCTCTCTCTTATCAATAGTGTCGCGGCTGTCACGTTTCGTGACAACGCGTGACAGAAGAAAACGTCATTTAGGTACGTCACACGTAATGGGTGTCTGACGAAATAAAGACAATAATTAGCAGTTTCAAGCTTTTGACAATTTAAAATTCAAATTAATTTAAGATCAAAGCAGCTTAATTATTCAAAAACTTAATTATTCAAAAATTTACATGAAAAATAAATTGAAAAATACTTTAAGTTTGGGGAATGGTATATTATTTATTTAAATATTCACCAGATTTGGTGAGAAAAAAGAAACACAGCAGAACTAATAAAAATCGCTATGTAATCTATTTTTGGTGACCTTGATGATCTGAGTGCGAGTAGCTGGGATAAAATAATTATTTTTTTAAATACAAATTAATCTTTTCTCTACACAGTTAATTTGGTCCGACAATTTTTGGAGAAGTTAAATTGGGTTCGCGAATTTTTCTAGAACGTCTGTTTCCATTGTGATCATATGGGAGAAAATGTCACACAGGGACTACGTTAATATCGGTTTTCATTTCATGCAACTTAATTCAGAATCCTATCATTATTAAAGCTGCACATGGCAACATTATGTTGGCCAAAAAACTTTTCTTATGTTTCTTTCATTAACTCTACCAACACCAACATCTTAATTTTGAGAATAAAAGTATGCATGCAGTGCATTGCCCCGCTTACACTAATGCGACGCTACTGAAGCTTGGCGCGCCACCTGGTGTTTGCGATTGTACAATTAAAAGACAATCCAATGGCGCAGATAATAACACAAATATAATATATTCGAAATTATTTTATTTTGATTGTAACAAAAGTGGTTAATATTGCAATTACTTGTTTAATAACTAATACTCATGCCGCGGAATGTGATAGGGGTAAATATTCCATGGCCTCATACGATAAGGTTCTTGTCCATACATCAGTGGAAGATTCCATTCCATTCGTCTCCTGGAGTTGACTCCAGAGTCAGGATCATATTGATTTTCCCGGTTGTCCACGTAACGGTCGTTCGGTGGCGCCGTTTTCATAATATCGTAGTTTTCTTCATAATCCAGAGGGTACGATCCCACAATTTTATGGTAGAGGGGATACTTCCTTTCAATTTCTTCCAGGCGGTTCACCTTCTCTCTCACAGAGTCAGGTAAAAAGTCATATTCATATTCGGCCTGAAAATCGTTGAAACAAGTTTCAAGTTAGTGATGGATCCAAAATTATTTAAAATAATTCAACGAAAACAAATCAATTACACTTTAAATTCAAATTGCAAATAATAATTTTGATTTTATGGTTTTCCAAAAAAATAAAGTACAAATATTTAAAATTTCGGTGAACGTCAAAAAGACGTATTGGATAAATTATTAAGAAACCTGTATGAGTAAAATTCTTACGCGCTGACGCACTTCAAAAGTTTGAGAAATTTTTCACAAATATGTTACTACAGAGGGTGAATAGGCAGAAATGGCATGACTTTGAAATTATATAATTTTGTTAATAATTATCACATCACACTGAATTTTTTTGTGCAGGTGCTCTAAAATATCTTCTATCATTCCTTGAAATTTGAAAAAGAAATTCTGAAAATTGGCGCCACATATGAGTTATGAAGTCAATGTTATGATAAAACTGTATAAGTGCATTAATTTTTGATGGTATTATTTTGGTAGATTGCTCATCAAGGTTTAAAAAGACTATGCTTCTTACCTGAGACATGTGTGCCAGTAAACAAACACAAAACGTCCACAAAATTTTCATTCCAGGTCTTAGGAAAATGCGATCCCAATTTGAGCAACCTGAACGTCGAACAGCCTCCAGTTAACGCCAGCAGTTTCAATCGATTAACGATCGAACTAACGATCGACGCGACTTTAACGATGGTGGAAATGTTCGGGCCAATCAATTAACAATGACCATATGTCAGTAGTTGTACAGTTTCGCAAATGATACCACGACATGGTGGCAATTTTCTGTCGCAGTAGATTTACGAATCGCTGAAACCATTCTTTGTAAAAATAAAATAAATTCGATCAAACGATATTGGACGGATCTAAACTTGTACGCGGATGACGTGTGATCACCTGACACAATTAAGCAAATAATCGTAGTGGACAGTTTGCGAAAACCTCAAAATCTGTGGTGAATAATCGCGATGAATCGAGAAATTGGTATCGATACATTTTGCTCATCATTAATTCACCTCCATTAAACTGACGGAAGAACATTGACATCACCTGTGCGAAATGTGTTTTGGAAACGATGCCTCGGGAGTAGTCAAACCTGGGAACCTGACTCACCACCAACCGTTTGGCAAAAGTCACATGTGTTTCAGGAAACAAGTTCGTATGTCGATGTTAGGCTTAGCGTGAGTCACCTAGCGCTAAAACTGCAATACCATGAAACTCTGAATTTAATATTTCTATTTTTGCGAAGCTTTCATGAAAATTGCGCTAAACGAATTTTTATGTTAGATAAATTCTGAGAAAGAGGTTTCCTAAATTATTGAAATGTTATAACACATAGCAGATCTGATTGATTTTTTAAAATAATCTCATTCCCTCGATTCTAATCACTTTTGTGTGTAATTTTATGCAGTTAGTGCACGTTTTTTTGAAAAATTACTGAAAAACAATAAAGAGAAATTACATGTTTTTAAAAATTTCATTTTTGCGTTTGATAAACTTGATAATTTTGGGCGCCAAAATTGCTTTCGAAAGCAAATCAGCGCGAAACTCAATTTAAAAAATAATCATTTCATGCAAGATTGCGATTCACTTGTTCAAAAAGTGTTAATTTGATTCGCTTCAAGTGTAAGAAATTTTTTAACACGTTGTACATGTACAGTAGTTACAGTCGATTGATAAATTTTACAAAATATTATCTACGGATAGAGGTTACGACGAATGACACATTTAATAAAAGTTGATAATAAAAAACTAGTTTTGACATAATATGAAAATTTGAATTTACAATATACTAGAAGGTTTCCCGGCTTTGCCTGGGTTTACAGTAACATTGAAAAAGAATTGTTTTTAAAATATCTATTTGATTATTTTTTGTTTTTTAATATTGTTATTTTATTTTATTTG
>JAQGBY010004696.1:0-16059 GCA_034698785.1 Mycogona germanica | reverse complement strand
TTGAAGGACCAAAATGTATCTCCTGGTGACGTCATTACAGAGTATAGCACGTGAAAAATCAGTTACTTCACATTTAATGTTTGCGTTTATCGCGTGTCATCGTGTAAACGTAAAATAGCCGTTAAATTTAAACAATTAATTTTTTATTTCATTGGTGGTTACTGTAAACCCAATCAAAGCCGGGCACCCTTCTTGTTTTAAATAAATCTAAACCCAGAAAGTTCTAATAATATTCGGATTTGCATTGCATTGAAATCTCCAATAATTGAAACGGTAGTGTTTTATTTTTATCTTATTTTTTAATTATGTGCAGAAATGCAACCCTGGCATGTCAAAACTATGTGAAGCGCAAGTTGGAAATGTAAAACGGAACCGTTTTATATAGTCTAGTAAAACCTAATTTTTTCTCTCAATTGAAAATGCAATTTTTGCAGATGAAAGAACAGACACATAAAAAAAATAATTAAAAACACATCTTTGTAAATCCTGAATAATCATTTAAACTGTCTAATTTTCTCGACGAATCCCTTCATCCCGTAAATCTTAACAACCTTTAAAAATCGGGCTTGTACATTCCCACGCCAATCAGCTGCTAATGAACTACTGTTGAGGGTGGCTGGGGATTATTAAAAAGTTTGTCGAAACAGTTAATTTCGGCAGTCAGGCTCAGGGGACGGTCAACACTATAGAACTGGTGGTGCTCTACCAGAAAAGTTCCAATGGAAAAATAATTGAGCGTAGGATCTAAACCTTTGAGAATGCAATCAATTCTAGGAGCAAATTACGAAATCGTACGAGTCGTATACGAGTCCAATGTCCAGATTAGGCAACGATGGCAAATCCCTCGTTTGTTTCATCCGTCTTCTTTATTTATACTGTATAGAAAAAATAGAATAAAAAACTTTACTGCTGTGGGGGTCTTCTCGGTCTTGGAATGAGACCGCAGCTCCATCTATGAATAATAAATGGCATCGCTGGCCTACGTTATCGCATTTCGCATCGTCAACTGATCACCTCCACTCCTCAGAACAGGTTTGACATCCCGCCACACCTAAAATGTAACAAAGATTGGGAGGAAAGAACACAACAGAATGTTAAATGAACCCATTCTGGAAACATCTTGACAAAAATCTCATCTCCCACATTGATTTCGACCTACCGGTGGACTTACACCAGTTTTTGGACTCGAAAACGTCGTTGATCATCTCACCAGTCACCACAGGTGGCGCCACCACACTCAAAAAAATATTAACGAATAGGACCCCTCGCACTGTAGACTTTAGACCATCTTCGGTGTCGTTTTGTCATCATTAAGTTCCGCGGAATACTCAGTAAAATTCGAACTTTACGCGAGGGGTTCATGATTTTAAATTTTTTCATGTTTCACTGTCAAATTGTTTATTTTTTGTCTTCACGTTCGAAACTTGGATCGTGGTCGTTTATCTCTTTTCAAGAGCGTCACCAATGTTGAAACAATGTTTTTACTGGGAAAGGGGCACACATTTGAGACCTCGGTTGTCCAATCGGTGTACATGGAAAGTGTTGGAAAACATTAGTTCCGGAATCGGTCACTTGGAGTGCTATTTCTATTCTGGATTCTTACGACGTACTTGATCTATTCAATGTTTGAGTGACGTCACCGAGTCTTTTTCTCATTGTGTAAGCGATCTACTGCACACCACTGGACTATATTTCTTCAACTTCAATTTGTCTGTCACTCGTAGGTTAGTTGATCCCGGGTTCGATTCCCAGCGCGAAGACAAAAAAATATATGTGAAAATACCAAAATTCTGGTCTCAAGAGGTTTGCTACAGTTTGACGGCATGAGACCCGTCCTCGCGCCGAGTCCATAGGGAAATGCATCAGTTGGTGGAATTCAAAATTAGCCTGGGTTTTGCGGGTCCTGTACCCGGGACATCCGGGTCTCTCGCGTGTTGACACAATTCGCTCGTCGTTTCCAAACGATGCTTTTGGGAGTGAGACGGAGGGGGGGGGGGGGGAGCGGGTGACTAGGGGGGGGTTGAAAGGAGATAGGGGGGTGGCCTGGCCCGGACCTGATCGATTGGTTTCGCGGCTCGGCCTGACGGACGAGAATGATTTCGAAACCGAGACGTGACAAAAAAAAATTCTCCAAAAACACAAAAATATATTTATGTACGACGCCGTTATGAATTGTTTGTAAACAACTGTTTCTAAATACATTTTGGAAATGGCATCGCGCAGACACTAGTGTTTATGGGAGATGGGGACATAGTTCGTTGGTCTGTTTACACTCCTGGATGATGTGGGGCTCGAAAATTCTCCCCTTTCTGAGATCCTCCTCATCCACTCCAGTGAAATATGATGTCGAATCTTGTATATTCGAAGGTTTTGTCCCTCCTAATTTCGCAACTAATAAATTGCGAAATAACTATTCACATTTACGTTCAACCATCAGCTTTAATGAGAGAGGAGCCGGAATTGAACTGGATTCTACGTTTTGTGGGAACACTACGACAAACTATAAATATAATAATAAATTAGAATACATTATTTTTGAGACACTTAGTTCGAAATAGTTGTGACGCGATGATGCGAACGCAAGGGCAGTGACCTACCTAGCTCTCCCATTAAGATAAAATTTAATATCTAATCATTTAAAATTCAATTATTCATTCATTACGTAGATGAGGCGGTGAATGTTATAGTGGTGTAACTCGTTTTTTTGTTGTTGTTCTCGAATTGGGAAACAAGGTGTATGAAGCGGCTAATCTAATAGTGGTGTAACTCCAGTTTTTTCTCGAATTGAGAAACAAAAAGGTTTTAATAGATGCGTCATTATAGGGTTCCGTGTACCAATTCTACTTTTGCTGCCCTCTGTCGGCGCGAAACAAAAGCTTTGAATTACGTCACATTTTCTTTCAATAGTTTCACATGCCAAAATCACATTTTTACCCATAACTAAAATTTAAAACAATTGGCTTACACATTCCACTTTGGCTTCGTATCTGGATTGGAGTTCGCTTTGTCGGGACTCGCCCATTTTTTTTTTTTAATTTTCGTATTTTAACAAATTATCGATTTTATCGAAGGTCGAATTCACCAATTTCGCTTACAATAATTATTACAAACTGTATTTCGAATGGTATTATGATTGATACGACGGTTTGTTTCTGTTGGGGAAAACAAGTGTTGCCAGCTAGAAGCACTTGAGGTCGCCACATTTGGCGTTATCTCTCCGCCGAGCGCGTATCTCTTTTTGACATTTTCACGAGTGTGTGCGTGCATGGATATATATACTGTATAAAAAGCTTATTGCTTTTTTGCTTACGCGAGCGCATCGGCGGAAAATTGTTGCGCCGCGATACGTAAATATTTTGTTTTCGATATCGACATTATATCCGTCACTGCTAGTAATCGCTCGTTCCAACGAACTGTTGACAACCGAAAATGGCCGACCAATAATAATAATGGTGGGCGGTTCTCTCGCGTGAGGGTGGGGGAGGTGGGGTAGGGGGCGCCACTGGCGCGAGCGACTGGTGCCGTTAACGAACCTGACGTGTCATGCACACTGTATCCCTCTAGTGTCATTTATTATACAACGTAGGGCGGGGGAGAGAGCCTAAGCACTGAAAGGGGTACAGGATCTTCCTGTTGTGATATACACTTCAGTGAATTAAAAAAAAATGCAATTCAAAATTAAATTCAAAGTGTATTTCACATTTTAATTCAAAATGATCTACAAATTAATTGTTAATCAAAATTAGATTCAAATTGTTATTCAAAATTAAATTTAAATTGTAATTCGAAATGAAATTCAAAATGAAGTTCAAATTGGATTAACAAATTTAATTGAAATAAATTGTAATCCAAGTTGTAGAAGCATAAAACTGTATAAAATGTGATTGCATAGATTATTTGGCTCTCGACGCCACATTAAACATTTGCTCTTAATTTGTCTGCTTTAAAGTCGTCCTCCTCCAGGGGGCGTCCTGGTAATTTTACCTAACCTAGGTTCCAAAAGGTAAATACTCCGATATATACCACATATTGGGTATTGCAAATATTGCAAACGACGGAATCTCTCTCGCCCCAAAAATTCCTAAGGTCTCAACCGGGAATTAAATCCACGATCTACGACGAACGACTGTACTCGGCACCTAACATCTATTAGGATTGGATTGGTGACGCCCCCATTGCATATCCACGTCCATGTCCTCTCATCATCCCCCCACCCCCGCGCGCTCACTTTATTAAGTCGAAAAATAATTTGCTCCGACGTGTGTTGTTATTAAGTGTGGCGTGTATTCGTCGACAACATTCCTTCGATATTGTGTATTATCTATAGGCGTTCGGTTGGAGGGGATTTCGACTGGTATCCCCCCATCGGCGGGGCCCTGGAGACCCGCGTTTGGGGGCTGAGGTGGGGAAATAGGGGATCCTTATATTTTGCCGATTGCCAACGAGTGCACAGATCAACAGTTGTGGGGTGAGAAGGACAACGAGTTTTTGTTAAATCGAGTGCCAGAGAATTGTCACCCCCCAACTCTCTCGGTGGAGACAGACATGTTTTCGGATAAATCGTTTCTGTCTTGGAAGAAACGTAAGCAATGTGCTGGGTTGGGGCCTTAGGGGGGGGGGGGATGGGGAGGAGTTATGGACCACACGCACACACACGAACACTCATTCATTTAATTAATCGGTTAGACATATCGTTCTCACCCCATCTTACATTTCGGATTAGCTAAGTGTGAGGCAGATATCTGTGTGTTGGCTCGCTTTGTGGCTGATTTGGTGACGTGTTTTAAAATTGAAATTTCGAATGGCATTTAAAAATATTTTTTTTCGTTTTCCTTTTCTTAGAATTATGTCCTCTAAGCGCAAGAGTCCGCCCACCAAGCTCTTCAACGAGGAGAAACGCGACTCGTGCGGCGAAGACGACTACTCGGCCGACGACACGGATCAACTGCTGCTGGACGGCAACCGTAACGTCACCACCACGGGTCTCGCCAAAGGTCCAGCCGTCGCTCGTGGCGCCGCCCTGGTGGCGCTTGACGTCCACGAGCGGGGCCACAAGATGGTCGCCGACGAGGAGGACCTGGACGGTCAACAGCCGCCGCCCGCCATCGATGACGACAATGACGTTCTAAACGGTTTCGTCAGCGACGACGACGAGCCGCAGCGAGCGATACCGGCGGCCGTCATCGCCGTTACAGGAAGTGCCGCCCCACCTAGTGAGGACGACGAGAACCTGAACGATTTCGAGTTAGACGAGGAGGACGACGATGAGGAATTGGATTTCGAGGAGGGAGCCGGCCACCAGGTGGCGCTGGGCGAGTGTGACTATGAGGCGGACGAGGACGACGAGGACGCCACCTCGCGAACAGTTGTTCCACTTCCGGTGGCGTTACCGGCGGTAGTGGCGTTAGACTTGGCCGCCATGGCCGCCCCGGCGAGTCCGGCTCGTAACAGCAGCAGTGCCAGCAAACGACGTCGACTTGTTTCGTCGGCGGCCGCCAGTCGGCGTCGCCAGCACAAACTGAGCGGCACCACCACTACCACTTCCGCTTCGTCCGACAGTGACGAGTGGGACGAGTCGGACCCCACTTCCGGTTCCGGTTCCACCGGTCGCCGGACGAGCGTCCACCATCACAAGGCGTCCTCCGGTCGCCGCGTGCCGCCGGTGGCGACCCCTGGCGTGGCGTCGACGGCGGCGACGTTGCTTCACGCGCCATCTGTTGGCGGTGTGACGCTCGGGGGCATGTCCGTGACGACGCCAGTGACACCTCACGGCGGCGGGCGCCGCACCATGAACGATGTGCTTCAGCGCCTCACTTCCAAGATGCACGGGAGCAGTCTTCAGGATGGCCAGCAGCAGCACCATCTGGCGGCTAGTTTGTCGTCATCGTTGATGGCATTGCCGTACGCGAGGATCAACGGCAAGACTGAGACTCAGAGCCGACACAGGTGAGACATTCAGTTTTCCTCGTATAAAAAAATTATATATCTACTAGGCAACGAACCTAGGCATCACCCGGATACTAGCGACGCGCGATTTTATTCGAATAAGTCTTAAATATCGATAGTTCGCTTACGAGTATTTATTTTAAGGTGCACAATCGTCTGAACACCTAACAATCTAATTTAAACTTCCCACCTCTCAGTATCCCCTCTCTGTTGGTAGATGGCGACATCGTCTCGTCCATTGGCGTTGTGTTATTAAAATCATATCTCACGAACGCGACAAAATAAAGAACTGAAATAAGTTGCATTCACCGTTTAGTTTGATTCGTCTAGTGATAATGTCAGAAAATACGACAGAAAATACGCATCCTTTTTGTTTTGTCGATAACGAGGGCTGCATTTTCCGGCCGACGAATGTCATTGGTTGACGAATCCTTGAAAGAATACGTTTAAATGAACATACTTGTTCCTTGAGACGGGAACTGAGTGATCCTGGTTGACGTTTGATCTGTTGAAGCCTTTCAGTTCGTTGGCTGCTGCTGCTGCCTGCGAAATGACTTGAAAACGGATAATAGACAGACGGATAATAAGTACAGTAGTCTCCAAATAAAGCGCATTAGTCGGAATCGAGTCGCGTCATTTCCCCCGAATGCAACGGGAGCATTATTTTCTCTGTCTCTCTCTGCGCAGCTCTTTATTTAATTTTAATCCATTTTCTTACTCGGGCTCTATACCAAATTGTGTTATCATTTAATTTGGTGGGTGGGAGAGAGAGAGAGAGAGAAAAGGGACGCGGCATTTGATCGAAAAAGAACTGTTCCTCTTCAGTTATCTCGACTGCGGGTTCAATTCTTCGTCTGCGGCGGCCCCGCGCCATTCGGCAACAAACGAATGCCCCCCGCAATAGACACCCCCCCCCTACACATCCCTCCCACTCTCTCCACCCACCACCCGTGACAACCCTTGGGGAAAATTCGTGGAAAACGATCTCGATCCTTGGTCTTTGATCTTTGTTCGTGGTTTGTGTTGTTGGATGGGGGGGGGGTCGGCGGGAGTTAGGGGTGTAGGGGGAGGGGAAGGGAGAGATGGCCCTAGCCAATTCACCTCCACGCCCACCATCACCCACCCCCCAACACTGCCACCTTTTCCGCCAGGAAGACTGTACGCGCAGAATAAATATTCATTTTGTGTCGGTAGATGTACTGGCGTACGCGCATCACGGCCGCCATTAGATCGAGATCACTCTTATATTCAAATGAGGCATTCAAATGAAAAAGGTATATACACGTACGTAGACGTGCGCTTCCCCGTTCTGAGCGATTGAGTCACTCTCTCTCTCTATTCTATTTATCTTCTTGGGACCTGCGTCTGGACTGGACATTTTTCTTTTACAGGTAGAGTTAAGAGATCGTTTTAACGAGAGAGCATGATTACGCAGTGGTTATACTCTGTAGCGTGGTTGCCTTCTAGGTCAGGACACGTTAAAGATCCATTTCCTAGGCATGCTATTTTAGATAGAATAGTGCCGAAGCACGCCGAGTCGGATGTCGAGTTAAGGACGATGTCTTAAGGACAATGAAAGCTTGATAGATCTATAGGAGTGTAATCCGACAGTTACAGTAATGGGTGATTTTAGGTAAAATAACTTGTCTGTTCTGGTGTTTACTCACGAACGGATTATCGAAGTTGGATAAAATTTGAGTTGCAGATAGTTCAGCAAATTTGTAGTCGAGCGCAATTTATTTCAGATATCGATTTTGAGTATTTCTCGAGATATGAGCCGTTGAAGTTTTAATTAAGTATTGTCATTAAAAAAGGAAAATTCCAATATGGCGTCTCCACTTGACCAAAATGGCGCTGACCATTCGAACGCCAATCACGTGATACCATTGATGCCAGCGACCTTTGCCACCCTGCATCCCGAATTGTTAATTATTAATTCAATTAATATCTCTGGGTACTACAATTGCATTTAACAAATTAGGAATAAAATGCGTTATGAAGATATTAGATATTTAAATTGTAAAATTACTTTCGCTGCCATGACGGGGGCACTTATTTTATTTTTTTGGATATCGATCATCTTAAACCTCGATTAATGTAGCTGGTATCTGGTTACGAAAAGTAGTTAAAATTAGACGAAAAATGGTCTCCTGACCATTTTTTTTTACAATTCAATGTCGAAGCATCTTAACTTCTCTTTCTTGACCATGCAAGATGCATGAAGAGGACTCTCACTTCATCTTAAATGCTGTGACATGTGTAACACTGGTCTTAGAAGGTTACATTGTGCTGCCTCGTGCGGCGACTAGCGTTAGGTAATTTCGCCATTCCACCGTAATTTGGCGTTGTCGTCGCCAAGTGCCCTTACATATCCCGATTACACATTGCCCGACTGGGCACCCTTAAGCCGAAGTATTTTGTATTTAAATTTACATTCGTTGCCTGCAAATTATCCTATCTCTGGATGGCGCTAGTGTCTGGTTTTCTTAAATATCTTGAGTTACATGTCTGACATACAACTTGACGTGCATTCAAGATTCCAGTTTCTCTTGCGCGGCGCGGCATAGCTTAAGAGCCTGAAAATTAATTATGCACGTAATATCGATAGTAACTATCGGTTCACATAATTGATTAGGTAGACTAGAAAAAAAATTACGTCCGATTTGTATGCGGTGTGAACGGGAAAATTCAGAGTGGTGTAGCTCAATTTAAAAAATCAGTTATGGTCAAAAATGCAATGTTGGCATGTGATGTATCGTTTAAAAATGTGGCTTAAACCAAAACCTTTCTATAGAGCCAACAGAGGGCAGCACAAATTGAAGTGGTATATGGAACCCTATGATAACGCAGACTAGTAAAACCTCTTGTTTCTCAATTCGAGAAAGAAAATCGGAGTTACGACATTACACGAGCATATTTGAAACTGTATCTTATAATGTAGGCATGCCCCCCCCCTTTTTTGTTACTATAATCTATGAAAAATAAAGCAGGATTCTTTTCGTAATGGATGAGGGGTGGGGGCGGTTTATTTACATATAAACTCTTTGCTGCAGAATCGTATATACTATGTTGATGCCAATTTTTCGTGCATCGAGTGGGTGATGTCAATCTAAGATATTCCCATTTTTAATGCGCATTACATATTTCCCGAGTATATTGGGGTTCAGCCAGCAGAAATCGTGATTATCTCGGCACTACTGTATGCCGCTGAGAGTATATATATAGCTACTGAATACAGAGCTGCGACCCCGAACTCGATTTTTGATTGTACGTGCGTACAGGTAGAATTGCAATCCGAAAACAGTTGGGGATGGATGGATGATGCTTATCTGAATTTATCTCGAGGGCTGGTCGTTCGAGGTCTACATGGACGAACAAAATATATATATATCTCACCCCCCTACCACCACCCCTTAGAACCACCACCACTCGCATTCAACATTGGAACAAACATCATTTAAATGTTAGGTAAGGGCAGCATTAACGCGAAATGAACTGCGAGTTTAGTAACGAGTTTCGTAAGAATTAAATTTATATTTTTTAATAACAATAAGGTTACTACAGAATCGAGTGATGGCTACTACAGGCAGCGCCTTAAAATAACTACACACGAAAAATATGTAAAAAGTCAACGATGAAATAGATTTTTACACGAACCTGTCCCGTGCTCGTTTAATCGGAAGAGTTTCGTGTAATGCCGTGTAATTTTATTGAATCGTTGGATTTCGATCGCCGAGTGACTGAGTTTTAGAAAAATATTGATCAGACAACTCAAAATTCACTATCGATTGTTCACTATCGATCAACGATTCACTTTCGCTCAACTTGCTTTTTTTAGCACTTCACTTAAGGGAAAACGAACGAAAACTCTTCGAATTTTCAAATTTCGAATGGTAAAACATTACTATTAAAACCATTAAACTATTTAAATACAATATCCTACAAGCTTTGATTTGAAATAGCCAGTTTGTAGGTAGGGTCCCTAATTATGTAATCCAAAATTATAATATGGATACGCCAGAATGTTCGCCAGAATATCTCCTATCAGATCCCTAATTATGGTTTAGAAAAAAATATCTTAAAATTTATTTTTTACAGTGTAAAATGGAAGACTGCGAAGTTGTGATGTGTAGTTGTGTTGGCTAACTTATTACTCTAGTAATTACAATAAAAGAAATATTAAAGTAGAATTTCGGAAGCTATTTAGGGCCTATACCCTCGTTCCCAGAGTTCGAATCTTGCAAACTGATCCAACAAATCTCACATTTTGACTTCTTCGATTCGGAATCATTCAGCAATTAAATAATAATTCGTGCGTGTAGTATGCTCATATGTAATAGCTTTATAATTTTATAAGTCATTATATGTTATTTGGGGAATATTTCAGTGTACTACGAGAAATTGGTTTACATTTTTGATCGAAATCAAAAATATACATTCAAATTACTCGCTTCGTTTGCCAAAATTTAGAGCATTAAGACATGTTCAAATGCAGCTTGTCAGTTTCATGACTTCGACAAGAGCTAAATCAATTCCTAACGTATAATGCTGGGTTTTTTTTTACTGTAGTTTCTCTCTATCGTCTGCTTTATCTTTGCGCCTGTTTGCGTTCACGATTTTCAATTTCCCTAAATGCCTTCTTTTTTGTATATTAATACAATTATTATTATTTTCTTGTGTTGCCCGCCCAAACATTGGGTATATATTTATTTCTTGAGACCTTGTGATCTGCAGCAGTGATTAAACCTAGTAACTTTATTTGTGACGTGATGCATACTCCAACGTGGTGAAAGTGACGTCACACGTCCGGATAGTCGATTTCTAAATTTATTTTGAATGCGAATGCATGAGTTTGTGAACTGTTTTAGAACATTTATGAAATGTGCACGGAGGGGATAACAAGGTCTCAGGAATATATGGAACCCAAAACCCCTCGTATTGAGTGGTATTTCGAATCCATCATTTGGTCCGTAGAGAATGCGTATAATTTTTTTTTAATCAAACGAAAAGCGCTGTCATTTTTCTCTTCTTATCGCCAACAGAAAACAACTTTTAATAAAGACGCATTATGTATTCATAAAATTAAATTTATGCATTCAATTGCCTTTCACAAATTTCGGTTCACGAATAAGCATTTGTGTCAAGACTTTTTTTTCTCCTTTACTTTCGCGTTCGTTCTCGTTCACATTCATTCGATGTCGTTCTGAATAAAAGAATCGTTTATTGAACAGAGAACTCTACGAAATGTATTATTTAATTAGCGAAATCCCCGTTATGCAAATGCGAATTTGTCGGCGCTCCATTTATACGAGCATAATACCGATTCTTCTCTTATCCACTAAAGATTGTAATATTTTCTTAAGATCACTTATCCATATATATATATATTATACATTATGTATTCATATTGGGGGGCTGGAAGTCGACGTTTATAGACGAAAGAAAAACAGTAGCTCCGCTTCCCTTTAGACCCGCAATTTGACGTCGGACACCTACTCTAGTTTTGCCGGCATGAGCGTTCTCTTCTGGGTTCGTCATATTTGAATATTCATATATGAAGCGGTGAAACCCCGAGTGGTGTAACTCCATTTTTAAAATGATTTTAAGTTATGAGCAAAAATTCAATCTTGGCATGTGAAACTATCAAAAGAAAATGTGACGTAAGCAAAAACTTTTGTTCCACGCCGACAGAGGGCAGCACAAGTAAGGATTATAACACTTCTAGTAAACCCTCTTGTTTTTCAATTCGAGAAAAAACGACTTACACCAACCACTATAAGAATTTTTATTTAGAAAATCCTGCCTTGGATCTCAGGAGGACACATACGCAGATATAATAAGTTCTCTAGACCTAGTACAGTGACTGTTTCGAGAATCGAATGTGCGTGGGTGAAAATTTCACCTGAACTGGATTGATAAACTCAGACGTTTCAAAAGTGCGTTCTATTTTGTTGGCCAAATTACTTTTTCAAATAAGATTTTTCTTCAGAACAGTTTTCCTTTTACTTATTCTTCACTTCTTTGCTATTTGCGGAATGAACGACTATTTATTTATCTTTTCCTGAAATAGTGTACGTTGTTGTTTTCGAATCGTTACCATTGAAATCGGTCACAGCTCCATAAATAACATTTTAAATTAGCAAATGGGAAAGCTATCGATTCAAAGTCTAATTGTCAATGTCAAAAGTAGGATTCCGCAGATGTTGTCGATTATAAAATTCTTACAGGAATAACAGTTGTGTTGGGTCAGTTCCAAGAAAAGAATATGCACAATTATACCATGAATATGCACAATTATACCATGAATATACACAATTATACCATGAATATGCACAATTATACCACGAATATGCACAATTATACCACGAATATGCACAATTATACCACGAATATGAACAATTATACCACAAATATGCACAATTATACCACGAATATGCACAATTATACCACGAATATGCACAATTATACCACGAATATGCACAATTAAACCACGGAAATGCACAATTATACCACGAATATGCACAATTATACCACGAATATTCACAATTATGCCACGAATATGCACAATTATACTACGAATATGCAAAATTATACCACGTGCAATTTGTGTATTACCTATTTACCTGGATTATGTGCACTACCTGGTCAGGCTGCCGTCTAAATTTTTTTTTTATCTTGACTCTAATTTTGATGGTTTTCTTTTGTTCCTTTGTACAGCGGAGATGACCTGCAAGAAGAGGATGACGCGGCGACGGCGTCGACTTCTCCGCATTCCGACAGGGGGCGCCACGATCCGCGAGCCCTGTCCCTGCACGCGATGGCCATGTCGCCCGAGTGCCTGGAGGAGAAGGAGCGCCAGCTGGGCGAGATGATCGCCCAACTGCAGATCCTCAAGGAGCAGTTGCTGTCCCAGCAGAGTGAGCAGTGTCGGGTAAGAAAACGATTTTAACTAAACTTATTTATCATCTCGAACGCGAGGTAGCGCTGAGACGCTTTTTGAGGGTGGATTCCTCTCCTGTACCAAGTGGTAAGACGCGATAGACCCAACCAGAACAGAAATAAAAATACCTTTTTGCGTGTAACTTACCCGGATAATTCGGATCGGATGAGAGGGCCATTTATTTAACTCGTCACTTTAGAATGGTGGCTTGTTCACGAGCGAAAATTCTTTACTGGCGTGTGCTAAACTAGTGGACCCAATCATAAGTCTGCGAAGGACTGACATTCTTTTTCGGGCGAGATGAGAGAGGGGATGAGGGGAAAAAAAGTTGTCGTTTGTTATCTTTTTTGATTTTGAAAAGGACACACAGAGACCTAACGTAGATCAGTGCTTTGTATATACAGTGTATTTTCCTCCTGAGATCCTGGCCTGGATCCGATTACTGGATTTTTTGAACGTTGGACTTTGTGAGTCGATTTGTCTAGGGTCTCATGAGTGGGGTATGGCGCAGTTTAGGTACTGGTACTATATTGGTCCCGAAGCGCGTTCCACAGTGCCTAACATGTTCCATGTTCGAGGATCCGAGGTGAAATATTTTGTCTTCCCTCCCCATCGCAATCCGTTGTTGTTGGAATTGGCACGCTCGCATTTCGGGCGCGCGTTTTGGACCGAGGAGGCATTTTTTTTGGGGGGGGGGGGAGGGGTAAGCCTTATGGAGAGAATGCTTATGGAGAGAATGCTGTGAGAGAATGGCAGCTATAGTTTTTGGTTGTTTTGGCAAACAAGCAGCTACTTTGTTCTCGTGGCAGCGCGCGCGTTTACGGCGCGGAACGCTTGGGCGACAAGGCAGAAAAGCGTTTTTCGAGCGGTGTCATCCCCTCTCCCACTTCTTTTTTACTTCTACTTCGTCCTCCTCTTTTTCCACCTGCAACCAATCTGTCGAACATTTATTTAAAACGTCAGACCTTTTGGCTGTTCGACGACGTATTGTCACTGGGTGCATGGCTATTTGGCAATCCTCATGAGACCTCCCACCACCATTAGAGTAGCCAAGCGCCTCTTCATGAAGGACACCATATTTCAAGTCGCCCAAAGTATTATGACGCCATATTTGGGGTCATCCATAATCTTAAGAGTTCATTTTAAAAATATATTTGTGTGTGTGTTATGTGCTGTCCCTTGTCTTTGGTGACCCTACAGATAAAAGCTCTCCATTGTTTCCCATCGAATCCTGCCTCTCGTAGGTGCTGTAGGTTTAGTCTTGCTGAGCTATCTCTCTAACCCCAGCCATCCACGTGAAGCATGGTCTTCCTCTTTTCCTGATGACCTCAACTTCACCCAACATAATGTCATTTCTCATACTAGCATCTACCCGCACGACATGACAAAAGTAGGACAGCCACTGCCTCCCACACCCTGGCTTCAGTTGTGGCACCTGGCTTGATAACCTCCAGCACTGACTTGTTAATTCGTTTCTCTATCCTCCTTTGTTCAGCCTTTCTAAGGACCCAGCTTTCACACCCTTACATCGTCACTGGGAACACCATATTGCTTTTGCAATTCGAACTTAGTCTCTTTGGACATGTCCTTGTTCCTCATCATGGGGAACAAATCAGTATAGGCCTTTTCACTCAGGGATATACACATACTCACCCCTCCCTCACATCCTTTTATCCTGTCTAGCTTGGAACCTACGCACACAAAAGCATTAATTGCTTCCAAATCACAATCTAGTATCTTGACATGTTGATTGTTGAGGTTGCCTTAACTTTGATATTGATGTTGAGGTTTTCCTCAAACAACTCTTTCCTTCTTTGCAGTCATAATCAGGGTCTTCATATCTCTTATGCTTTCCCGTCATCAAGGTGGTGTCATCAGCATATCTAAGGTTGTTGATGATCCATCCTCCTCACCAGATACAAGACATATTACAAGTTATCTAAAATCTTAGATGCTGTTCTTTAAGTACGTGAAGTCGCCTTGATTCGAATTTAGCAGACTTAAATATTATTCAGTGACTCCAAGGGAGAAGAGAACGTCAACGACAAACTAAATGTGCATTAGAAAGTAACGATTATTTCACAGCCGTCTATTGGATTAAAGATGTCTTCTCCGACTGGTCTTTTCGACTTCTCAATCCCGTGTTCTAAGATCTCACGAGTCAAAGGCGTTCGGGGTTGGTTGTGTGCGTGCACATATAGGGACGCGTAAGGAAGATAGAATGATCATGAAGGGGGAGGGGGAGGGATCCCAGGGCGTGGCGTGTCCTTACAGACGTTAGCGAGCGGTACCGGCATGTTTAGTGGGTATTTTCGATCGGGCTCGACATCTGTCTTTGTGTATATACTGTAAGACGGCGGTTTCTGACTGCCAGAGAGTGTGTATGCGCCGGGGCGGTCCGTTTACTCGGGTCTCGAGTGCGTGTGTGTGTGTTAGTGTATGGCAAAACGTTTGTTTAAAAAAATCTCTTTGGAGGGGCGCATGCAGAATCTGTGGGATCTGTTTGTAGATCTGGTGGCGTACACAAACGCCTGTATATCCGTTTGGTCATTTGTTCCTTTAGGGTGGGGAACCGTACGCTGACGGTCGACTAACAATATATTGGGTTTTTGGTTTTAGGAGTCTGGAACTTCTCTTATTTCATTCTGCTTTTAAGACTCCTTTTCAGGGATTCTTGCAGAGGCGTCTTAAATTATAAGACGACTGGAAGGAGCGAATTGGCACTTGCTTTTAAGCAAACAACCAATACGACCTCAATATTTAGATTCGTTCTCATATAATTTCTGAACTATTGGTATTCACGTCTTTAAAAATACAACATTGACATAAAATAATGTATTCCGGTGCACGAACGACACTTCAATTTCTTTTTCATCTGCATTCATTGCGCACGCAGCCATTATCTGTTTTCGAATTCCCCATTTATTCATGTCACTTCGCATCTTCACTTTTCCTCGCACAAAACATTATTATGTTGCGCTCATGCCACTCAATTTCCATGTATGATAGCCAATTACTAACGCGCCCTGGGTGTACCCTGGATCCAATTGTATCGTGGCAACGAATACATCACTTGACGAATAACTCACAGTGGTGTAACTCACAGTGGTGTAACTCACAGTGGTGTAACTCACAGTGGTGTAACTCACAGTGGTGTAACTCACAGTGGTGTA
>JAQGBY010004695.1:0-16060 GCA_034698785.1 Mycogona germanica | reverse complement strand
AAGTAAAAATTATAAACTATAAAATTAAAATTAAAAAACTATAAATTACGCTTCCACGAAGTGATGCACTATAGTTGTAAAAAAATCGAGTGAACTATCGATACGACTCTTCACAACGACTCGTTGTAGATATTGCGACTGACTGTAGCTCGGTGGTCGATTCCCGACGCGGGCTCTCGATTATTTCGATCCCGGGGTGTTAGTGAAAATGTGGCCCTGGCATAGTGCGGAAGCACCAAGAGAGATACAGAAACGCCTGATGTGCAGTCACTACAATGATGGGAAATAAAAAAAGGTTAAGTTCAATACACGTTTATATCGCGCATCTAAATTTTTCCGTTCTATGATCCCGGACGATCCCTCCTTTTTTGGCATAGTTTTGTATAAAGTTCAATGGTTATTTCTAAAATTACATTCAATCCGTAGTCAAAGAAAGATGCTAAAATGGAAATAATATGTAAGATGCAATGACATCAAAAATGAACTTGTAATTGGGGTCTTCTCATTCGCTTCAAATTGCGAACATTTAATTTATTCCATTAAAATTGGGCATACATGTTGGTATAAATGTATAACTAAATATCTATACTAACCTGTCAATTGTATCCATTCTACTTCTATAAATAACTGGATTGAATAAATCGTTGAAAGAAAACATAATCCTTCCCAAAAACGCAGCATCAACACCATACACCATCTGAGTAGACCGGTCTTAGTACACACAATTGATTTGTGAACAAAAAACTATCTTTGTATGAATGTTTATTAAAATTGGGACGCGAAATGTGATCCTCTACAAAACGAAAGACTATTTCCCAAATCTGATCTTCCGCACGAGATCTTACCCCCAGAGCGTGCATCACGATCTGCATCGGATCACCGCTCTCCGTACGCGCCGATCTGGCTCGCGCGCATGCGCGTTGGCCTGAAGCGTCGCTCGACGGGGGACCCGACTATCCGATGACCAATCCCCCGCGGACACAATCAGTACGCGTCCGTCGTATTTGATATCTGACCATGTCGTAAGTCAAGCAACAGAGCTAGACAGTCACCCCTTCAAACACCCCTCCCCCTGGACCAGAAAGCCGGCGAACTCCTTGACCAACACGCCAATGGCCAAGTCCGGTCGAATCCACCCCCGCTCCATCCACATCCTCCTGAAACCGACAGCTGAACTGGATTCTTTTATATGGTTTTATTCGGGAACGTTGATTCCGGAAAGGAAAAAAATGCTCACGAACGAATAGTGGACTTATTCTGACAAATTTGCGGTTCGTGAGAAATCCGACAATCAGTGGACACTCACGCCATCTTAACTGAACTTATGTTTCTTGTTTAATATGGTGCACGCTGGGAGCTCGTTTTGCAACAAGTGCAACATGCTTTCACGGGGTGTCATGAGGATATCGTCCGGCGTCTGTCTATCCGCTCCAGCAATCAATCCACTGCAGACAATAACGTCGGAGGACTCTGTGAACGTGATGCCTCAACAAGTTCTACGCTCCCCGATACAAAACATTATTAAATCCAGGGTCTGATAATGGACAGTTTGCGACTGGCACGTCATACGAAGCACGATACGTCAAATACGGATGGTTCCATCATATAAGTGAGCGGGTAGCTCGATTTTCCTCACGTCGAGACGACGTGATCTTCGCAAACTGCCTGCTTGAGTGGCGCAGCGCGCCCAGAAAAAATAAAGCCGGCGGCAGTGCATACGGACCGACTGCTAATATGATCATGATTGAAGAAAATCATGGCCTGAAACGTGAGCTCGCGACAGTGCACCGATTCGCTAAGTTAGGCTCCCACTAGGTGTTTCACGAAACGCAACCGCCGGATCGTGGCTGAATTGTAAGCTGTATTCGTCTTTAAGCAATTCTCACATATCTAACAGAATATTATTTCCTAGACCGTTATCGTCAATTTACGATTAAATTAGTTTCGATATCTAATGAATCTCGACTTTGTCACGTCTCATCAGACCGCCATTTTTGGGCATGAGTGATCGCTGAACCACGATGACTGCTACACAATATATTGTGGCGCCATGGTTTAAATTGTCGCCTCTAGGGGCACTTTCAATAAATTGGTCAGGGTCTTACTAGATCGCCCCCGAAGGGGATCTGGTAAAACAAACATTTAACCATTAATCTTAACAAATCACTCATGCACAAAGGAAAACAACATTTAAAACTAATCTCCATATAACTACGCCATCTTGTAATAGTTTGAGACGGCGAGAAGCTGAAATCTTTATCTATTGATTCGCCGTATGAACAGCGAATGGTTCGTCATGAGCAGACACTGCAAATCTTCTACGGAAGTTATGCGAGTCTGCCAAAGCTTCAGTTCCGTCTAAGAAGGAGAAGTGAGCGGCAGTATAGCTATTCAGGTTAGATCAAGAGAGCGAAAAAACGATACAATATGATCGGACAAAATGAATTGGTTGCACTCTGTATATATGTGTGGAGCAACCGTTGAACTCACGTGTGACCCCTTACAAACCCCCGTAAGTCTCGCTATCAGGGTTAGCCTATATTTTGAAGTTCTACTTGTACGGTATGCTTATATGTGCCGATAGAGAGAAACGCGAGTATAACTGTACTGCGGTAACAATGGCGTCCACCAATTGTATGGGCGCTAACGTCTTTCGAGTTTCCGCTTGAATAATCGAATAACCGCGCAGACTGCGTTCGGCACATATATATTATTTCATCGACGTAAAGAAGGGAGGGAGAATGTCGGGGCTGACATGGAGATATATTTATTACTTGCCAGACTTGGTCTCCTATGCACAAATGCATGTATCTCGCTGAGAACATGTGCGCATACAAAATGCGCAAGACGGATTATGGTGCCCCATTCCGAAAAACGCAATGCCCGTGACCCCCTGATTTTATCTTAATACTTGCCATCATGAATGTGGTGATTAACACTACAACAATAACAAAACCCTGGCCTGTATCACTTTAAAGCTCGGTCACTTGATGATTTCCATCGAACATGGTCCTGTTCATCGTGCATGTGCAGTGCAAAATACTTTATAAAATGCATGAGCATGAACGACCACTCACGTCCTCCTCAGTCAGGACAGCGAAAGGCTTTTCAAATATTGGAAAACTCCGTTTAGCGTGTGATTTATCGTGAGGTATATTATAACGCTTTAGTTGTAGATACGTCACGTGTTTCTGGTTAGAAGATGGCAACGGTTTTTTTTTCGTTACCATCAACTGTAGTCAACCGCACTGCAGGCGTTACGTCCCCTTATGGTGCTTAGGCACTATGCGAGGGGAATAACCAGTACCCCGGGATAGAAATTTTCGAGAGCCCGCGCGGGGAATCGAACCCGGGACCGCCGAAGCCACAGTCAGTCGCTAAACCAACTGGGCTACGACGAGTCGTACAATTGGCACGACGTGTAAATCTTTCGCATTTTACGGGTTCTGCGTAAAGCTCCCCCCGATAAGGCTTCGTGTAAAGCACCGGCGCTATCCAATTTAACAACAGTTAGACTAACTAGGGATTTTTGTTGCGTCACCCAGTTTGTGCTTGCTACGTACGGGGTTCTAGATTACTGTTTCAGGCAGTCGCTAAACCAACTGGGCTACGGTAACGAGTCGTACTTTGGAGTCGTACTTTTGGTTAAACGTCAACTAATAAAATATCCAGAAATAATGAACGTTGAGAAGTTTTCGGCGAGGCGGACACATAAAAAAATACAAACGCAAAGACAAACTAATTAATTTAGTATCGATTATTAACTCTTCATTTACTTAATTTTTTTTATTTAATTTAGGAATTCTATTTTTTTTTAAATACATAATCTATCCATTTATTAATAAAATTATTCAGTATTAATGGTTCTGCACTTTTTAGTTAATGTTGTAATAGTTTAATTATTGAAATTTAAGCTCTGCTGAAATAACTGATATATTTTCTTCACAATTGAACTGAAATTAACAAACAATTACGTTAAATAATTTAAATAAATAAAAATGATATCAATTTCACAAGTAGCAATTAACTTATTTCACGATCGGTGTACAGGGATAACAAAAATATAGTCAACAAATTCGAGGCTTGTAACTCTGATGTTGTAACTCTGGCATTTTCAATTTCCTATTTTTAAAGGCTGCGAACTCAAATAGTGCTAGGTCACAGCTCACGTTCTTCACATCATCACATGTGTGTAACAAATAGCTCCTGGATAGAATTGAAATTAGTTCATTTGTTGTTGGGTCTAGGGAGGATGTAGTTGCACATCCGGCAGTGAGATATGCTCACGTGTGTGTACAAGCGATTTACTTAGCGCACGCTAGGAACGGTAAAGAAAAACATTGTTGTCCGGTTGAATATGTTTTGTGGGTGCGCGCGCGCGCTCACGAAATCGGCAAGAATCGGGAACACAAGCGTCCAGTTCTATTTGCTCAGTTCCCTCCCCCCAACTTCACCCTGTTCCTGTTTGACCCAACATTCGTTCGTCAGATAAATGCACCTTCTCGTATATATTCAAATAGACGATGGAGAAATCCTTTTTCGGTTTCTGGCACAACGCCTAAACGTGAAATGGCGGCGGAAAACCGCAACCGAAGGCGGCACGAGCCGAGGTCAGCGAACATCAGCAAAGCAACGTGACCATTAGGAGAGAGAGAGGAACGTTTGTGGATACACCGTTGGAACAGAGTGATGGCACGGGAACATGCGTTGTACTCTCCGGGGAGACAAGCACTACAGGGCGCAATTACTACCATATGGAACTTGTCTTTACTCGACGTTGTAAATTAGAGCGCTCGGATAAAGCAAAAGCATATATTGGGTGTTCCCAGGAGATTGGAAAATAACATGTTAGTTGTTTGTGTTGCTTGGGAAATATGTCTCCGCGCGTTGCTTGAAATGCGTGGGAATAGATGGCGAAGATTATTTTCTATCTAGCCAACTATTTTTCCTATCAGCGTTGTTATCTGACACAACGTTACTTCAATTGCAAGTGGAAGCGTTTTCCATAATTTTCTGAATATGCAATATTATACGGAGCTGCCGGATTGCGCATTGCCGAATTAAACCGGATTAAAATGAAAGTGAATGGAGCAAATATCTGTAAAGGTTTAATTCGCGTAATTTTTTTTATGGAGAACCATTTCTATCAGATATGCTGTATTCAAATTACAATTTTCCGTAAACTCCCAAGTAATCCTGGGGAGGAGTCTACAGAGTATGGCCTGGGTCAAAAGACCAGTTACGCAAATAAAATGCTGTTGCTGTTAATGAAGATTGCCAGCAGATAATTTAACAAGATCAATTAGCTGTTTAGAACCAAAATTGAAAGAAATGATATTTTCGTTACATACTTAGGCGATGCTTTTGTCATATTTTAATAAGAAATCATATTCAGGAATCAGGGCTTTTGTTTCCTTTTATTGTGACTTTATGGACGATTAATTATGAAACGTTGGTGCCATTGTGACACTCAAGCAAATGAACGTCAAATACCAAAAGAAAAGCTAATGTCTTGATCTGGCCAAACGTACTCATGTATTTTAAAATAGTGACCTTAAGTACAAACCTTCAAAAAGATCGCCGTGGTGCAGGAGGTCAGCCATTAACTTTATATAGGTTGCCGTGTGATGGGTCTATTTTACGAAGGTAAATCGAGCTGAAACTGTCGAATGGAGAAAGAGCTTTTATTCGTATAAATCACGTCAGCACTTTGTTAACGCTGGAGAGTATTAATGGTTTACACGGCATGGTTGGTTTGTGCTGGAAACGAGTTTTGTGTTCTTTCATTCCCCTGAAGCATTTCCTTGCATTTCGCATTTGCACTTGCCGAATCTCCTTTAGACCACGAGATTATTATGCACATTGTTCAGGAATTTAAATTAGTTTTATTATTCGATAAATAAATTGATTGGGAAAATTAATCACTTTGATCATTTTTAACAACTCAAAAATAGAGTGGACGCCTATAAAGTGGAACTGCGCAAATATAGCCCATTATTCAGCAACATAGAAAGTGACTAATAAGAATACTTAAAGACATGCTCTTCCCATATTCAACTCTTTTAAAATTGGATCGAATCGCGTTAGTAACTTGGTTGCTTGGTTCTCACCGCCACGGGAAAACGAGTCCAGCCAAATTGTCGACTTTCACAAATGCGAGCGCCGGGTCTAAGATTTAAATCACTAAGAGGAGAATTTCCATATGCAAAGACTGGAAAGAACCTGAAGAGGAAAATGGGTGGACGAATCGATCGAGCGGAGGAAAGCGATTCGATGTTCCAGAAGTAATTCGAGATCTAATTAAAACCTTCGGGCAACCTCCTCCCACTGCTGCTGCCGCCGCCACCATCACCACCACCACCACCATCCCCACCACCACCACCACCTACCCCCGCCCTATCCACGCGCTCCCGTAAATTAAACAAGCCCGGCCATGTAGTCCGACGCAGCGTGCCGCCATACACTTACTTGCCAAGGCGATCCCTATAAACCTTTATTTGCATTTCGCAACTCGTTCCGTACACATATAGTTAGAGACCAGACAATGATTATAGAGTGCGAGTTTGCCTCTTCACGATGATACCGGGACGAAACGGCAAGGTGCCCCGCCCGCCTGCCTGTGTTTGTGAGTGCGCATACGCGTGTGTACACCTGACCTCATAGCCATCTCATTAACAGGGCACCACATTATCTCCCGTTCGCACATGCCCACGGTACGAGTGGGGATGGGGGAAGGGGGCGGCCGTCCGGTCAATGTTAATTACGTTTTATTTGCCCTCTGGGCTCGCCCATAATTAGTCAAAAGTCCGGGCTACACCAAACCACAGGGTTTTACTACTACCGCGCACACACAATAACGAAGAACTCACATGGCGCCTGGCCACACCGCAAGCCGGACACCTCTGACCGGGCTGGCGCCTAGTTTAGCCGTTTTTCGCCGTTTAGCGAACTTTTAATTTTTAAAGCAAACACGCTCTCCGACATTCTTTAATAGTCACTCGAAAACACATGGAAGCCCGCCGCCCGGGAATAAATGGCGCGTGGTGGGCTATTTCTCCTGGAACTTTTGTAGTTAAATTGGACAGAAAATATATTTTCTGAATATACGGTAGAGACAAAACGTGGACAAAGGACTTACTAACGTAGAAAATTTGTCGGACTCTTCATTATACAGTGCATGACATGCATTTGTAGTCATAAAACTTATCACTCTCTGTATTATATAAAGTACTGGTCCCTGGAATTCTTGGCTATGACTTAATTTTTGAATTGTTCGGAAGACTTTTGAAAAAATGTCTAATTCGGTAATTCTTTATCTTTTAGCAGTAGCTTTGTAAATAAATGTTGGATTGATCCTTTTGATGCCCAATGTTGAGTCATGCTTAGGAAACGACAGTATTCAATTTCCAATCAACTGTAGTCAACCGCACTACAGGCGTTATGTTCCCCCTTATGGTAACGTTTATTAAGAAGCCATAAAAATTATAAAGAAGCCATTTAAAATGTAAATATCAAGCCTCCGTCAAAGACGCGCTTCATTTCTAGGTTAAAAAAATTTAAGTACAATTTATTTCAACCGAACGATACATTTTACATCACCACGCTTCTTTGAAGCAAAGTACAAACAATAGAAAATTATACGTAATAAAACAATGAGACAAAAGCTTTTTTGCATTGTCTTTTCTCATGTTTGCGATTCATTATCCTTAACTGATGCAATATTTTTCAAATGAAGGCCAATTTCAAAGTAACGTATAACAATTTTAGAATGCTGCTGTGCTTTGTGACGGAACACACACCCCATATTCTCTTGTTGCATCGACGCAAATTAAAAATCCGACTCTCGAGAGAAATTAGGAAAGCAAACCACAAGGTTAATGAAACATTACCTTCAAATCGCACTATTCGTGGAGAAAGAACGCGCATTTGGCGTAGACGCATTTTATCTAAGTAAAATTAAATAATACGGGGAACAGTCACTTCATTGCAAATGTGCACATCTAATTCGACGATCAAAGACATAGGGAATAGGTAATGGAGTTTGAGAAAGGTTTCAAAAAAGGCATTCATAGTCGCAACGACAAAGTGGGAAAACCGCAAACCTCGCTGCTCTCACGCGTCCGCTTCTTTTTCGCGCAAAGTTGCATTCGGTTACATAAAATCAAAGTTGTTAGACAAGCCATATTTCGCAAATGTAGTTTCAACCTAATTGATATTATAGTTTGTTCTTATTATTTTTTATTTCTCCTATTTCAGTGCCGCCATTGCTGACACCAATCTCATTTCAAGATGACCACCTGTACGAAGGTGCGCATGCGCGGGTGACATGTGGTGTAACGGGCGGCGATCTGCCCATCAACTTCCGGTGGCGCAAGGATGACAACCCGGTGCCTCAAAATGTGGGCATACTGATACGCGACGTGGACGAGTAAGTTTTTATTTATTACATTACATTACATCCCCAATAGCTACAAATTTACTAATTACGAAACGTTAATTGGATAGGAGAATAGTTTTTTCGAGTAGGAATCGATAAGAATCTTTCACAACTGTAGAACAGGTGATCGATCTCACGTTTCCAAACTAACATGAGCGAACACGTCTTTTCAGGTATTCGTCTATTCTGAGCATCAGCAGCGTCACTCCTCAACACAGCGGAAACTACACTTGTATCGCCAGCAATGCGGCCGCGTCTTCAAATTACACTGCTAAGCTGACTGTTAATGGTGAGCTAATTAAAAAAATTATTCTACCTTTATTAAAACCAAGTGCAACTATTTAAAGGTTTTACTTAGTTATAATTACTTAGTTATAATTAGGTTTAAAGAATTTGTAAATCATTGGGTTCAATGATTTCACAACATATTATTTGATTTAAAGAATTTGTAAAACATTGTGTTCGATTATTTCACAATATATTATTTGATTTAAAGATTTAATATTGTAATTTCATCGCTACATGTTAGGCAAATTCACTATTTTGTACATTCGCTATTGTTCGATGGCATTTCCATTTTACTCTTGAATGATTTACTATTTTAACAATCAGACATTATCGATTGCATTTGGACGCTTAATTTAGTACTATCAGTTAGTTCTGACAAAGAACTGCTGTGTTAAGAGCTATATAAGAATGTCAATTCTTAAAATACTGCTGGGAGCAGACTTATAAGCTCACGGAAGCATATTCTCCATGTTGAATACACAATTTTTAAGAAATGCCCATGTCTACTCTAATCAAATGAATAGCTCTTTGGTGCTCCAACAGCATTAAAGTTGCCCTTAACGCCGCGGAACCTCAACAGCTGTACAATATAACTCTCTTTCACAGTGCCGCCAAGATGGCTGCTGGAGCCTATCGACACGGAGGCCCGCATCGGAGACTCGCTCACCATGCACTGCCAGGCCCATGGATTTCCCAAACCGACGACCGAGTGGAAAAAAGCAGTAGGTAAAAACGACACTATGCAAATCACTTATTTTTAATCAGGCTAATTCCCTAATCGATCTTTTGCGGCATCCGATTCAGCGGGACTTTTCGTGCGTTCCTTATTTCTATCGCTGATCTTCGCGCTCCCGTGCCTCGCTAGTTCCTCTTCCCCAGTCTGCTGCAATCACCTCACCCCTCCACCACCATCACCACCACACACACACTATCTCTCTCCCTCCCTGTGCCTCTCGATGACGTAGGCAATCTCTGTAACCAAGCGTGTGCTCATCTGCATTTGTTACAGTGAAATATAGTTCTAATACCACGAGGTTTAACTGATTCACTCTCCGTTCACACTCAAACGAGATCTCTTTGATGAGCATGGACGCTGAAATCGAAGGGACTCTGAATTGTGACTTATTTTAATTGCTTATAAGCGTATTATCTGATAGCCTCTTCTATTATTCGTTTATCTTATTCTATTAGATCGGATCCAAATTGTAAAATTCTGTAGTTTTTAAGACGTTTCTATTATTGCAGCTGACGGTATTAGAGTCGCCATATGAATACACCTTCGGCAAAAGCTTTGCATTTATATGGTTCCATTTTTTAAAAAAATTACAAAATAAGTTAGGCTTAAAATTGGTTTAAAAAGGAATTATACTGTGTGCCGTCGGAGATGATCCCCCGCTACTTATTTTAGTGAGTTATTCGCTCATGTTGTCTCAGTCGCAATCGCAGTGTCATGAGACAATACCATTAATTAGATGTTGCCCCTTGTGCGTTTGCAAACACTGCAATATCTGATAAGGCGGACGTGGCACTTTTAAAAGCTGAATTTGAAAACTAAGTAGCATCACTTTTCACCGATGATGGAGAACTTCTCACATTCATCTGCAACAATTGTGAAGTAATTTAACTCGTGGTGCTCTATATTGCTACAGGTACCGTTACCCTCGATAAAAAGATAAATAAAAAATTAATTTTTTTTTAAATATTAGTAATGATACACAACTACATATCAGCCCAATCCGTTGTACGTTTCTGTTAGATGAAGCATTTATTTCGCAGTCTGTAAGGCTGGAGAAAAAAGCCATTCTCCAGCCCACGAGTGCCGAAAGAAAACAAGCGTCAGACATCCAGGGAGCCAGGGCACCGACAACAGCTCGCGAGGGTTTATCTCTCGGCAGATGCTGTGGGACCCTCCACTTGAGCAGGCAAAAAATAGTCATGTGATTAACGACGGGCGAAATGGTTCACAATTACCTCATCCACCACCCATTCACCATGGTAGCTGCAAGACTCCTTTCGGGGAGAAGCCCGAGTGTGTGCGCATCCGGGACACCAACGCCTCACCGATCTCGCTGCAGAAACGGTACAACGAGATCGGTGAGGAACCCCATGGAGCAAGTGCCGGTATCTCCTATGTGGTATATGGGGTCAGGTTGCTAATGACTTCTTCAAAAAATAACGAGCCTGGTGGCGTGCACGCAGTTGCTAAGAAACGCAAAGTGCACCTCGCGTTTTTTATACAAATAATTATTTTTGTTATTACATAGTATTTTCAATGAGCGGCGATGCTACAGAGCTTTATCTGCTACCTGTAATTTAAATCGCTTCAGGACAGTAAATACTCAACTTCGCACTTTTTCACCAGTACCCAGTGGTTGAATAATTGAAAGACCACCCCGGGAATCGGACCTGGGACAATTTCGCAACCATCTAGAGCTAAGATGTGGTTGATCGTGCCGTTCTAGTAAACGTGCGCAAATTCAAAGGTTGTACAGGTAATTGTTTTTATTATCTTGGAACGCTAAATGTGCGCAATTACTAAAAAAAAAAAAGCACTATTTTTCGCGAGAGAAAATTTCATTATTTGTTGAAACTAAATTACTCAAGATATACGGGCTGCAGTTGTTCAGATACAATTTTTCTTGTTAACCGTGCTCTAATGAACAACATATTTTTTTCACCGCGACTGCAATTCCACATACTTGTATCTTCATTGGTTCCGCGGCATTGTAAATGCGCACGTAATTTATAATCGACGATTGAATTTTGTCCTCTATTACACTCTGTCTGTTTCCCAATTAATTAATTTCAATTTAAGTGAATCCTTTTGATAAATAGACTTTGACGCCAACCTCAATGTTTTCCTTTAATTTAATCATTTTCAAAACTGTGATAAGAATTAACAATTTTTTTTTAATTTGATAAATTCTATTTTTTCAAATAATCTGGGAACATAGGTGATTAGTAAAGCAATACGATTTATTTTATTTAATGATGACTTCAGTGGTCTTCGCTTTTTGAATTCACAGAGAATGTGGAAAATTGGATAGGGCACTCAGATTGAAAAGTATTAATAAAAGTATTAGTATTGTATTAGTAGAAATAGTCGATCTAGATATTCAGTAATTGGTATAAAATTTTATTTCGCAAACTCATTAGCAGTATAAAGTCCGTAGCGATGTTAGGAATTCAAAAAAATGAGATCCTATTTCGCTATTCAAATTTAATTATTGAAGCCGCGGTACAAATAAAAATGTCCCCTCAACACAAAATGACGCGTTATATTTTCTGTGGACCAGTATTTTTTTATTTTTTGCGTAACTAGGATCGCTGCTGTCGCTAATGTCTGTCGATCGCATATAAAAATTGGCCGATTTGGGGCCACGACGCGCTCAGCAGCACGGGTCCCTCGCACCAGACAACGAGTACCCCGCGCGATTATTTGTCGCGCAAAAAAAATATGTGCAGTTAGCAAAATTGTCACTAATGTACTCGTCTAATTAATATTGATTTTTTCACATCCGATGGAGATGGCATCGCTCGTGTGCGGTTAAAAAAGAACGACCGCCTATACGAAAAAGATGCTCTATAGAGCGAGGGCGAGAAAGAACTATTTCGCCAAGCTCCAACGCGTCTTTAGACTTAGAGAAAACGAAGCGCTGAGCAGCTCTCAATCGCGTCTGGAAACACTTTTCGACTGGGGTTAGAAGTGGTCACGACGGGGAGAACTAACGATGCCGGAGCTACGATAAAAACAAGTCTGATGTAATTATCGCAGACGATGTTATTTTTTCTCTATCTCTTGCTCTCTCTCTCGTTCTCTCTTTCGCTCGCTCTCTTTCTTGATTTTTTGTCGCTCTCTTGAGCCATTCGTGTGGCAGAAGAAAAAAACGCAAAATTGAAATGTTAAAACCCACTGCTGCAACTCGTTCGGAATGGCATTGGCGGGAAGAGGGTAAAAAAAATGGTGAGGTCGCGAAAAACATGTTGTATTAATCTATTTGTTGGAATTAAATGCTCCAGTTGTGGACTAATGACGCTAGAGAAAAAATAACTTTACTTTCCATTAAGCTACTCCGGATCTATTAAAAACACCATGACCAGCAGTTTACGATGTCAACGGGTCTGCCTCGTTACAACGATATTTTTCGCTTTCCCAAAATGCTTCAAAAAGTTAGATGAGTTATAAAAAGTTACTTCAGAATCACGTTTCTTTTTTAACTTTAGTTCCATTAACTCTTAGTTGGCTAGATAATTCTTCATTACAAACAAGAGACCTGTATTCAAAATACGACTAGTCAAAACACACCAACGAATGTTTGGTAGACAAAGCAACCTATAAATTTCCCCAATAAGACGGCAATCACACAAAGCATGCGAGTAACGCTACTATAGGGAAAAGCTTTGGTCTTCCAGTCCGTATCATTTACATTAGTATCCATACACTTAGTACTATGTACATGACGTATTTCAATTTTTGGCTACGAATGCTGATCCGACATGGTTGGAAAAGAAATTGAATTTAGACGGTTTTTTAACCACTAAATGTATTAAGTAAAAATGATTATTGTATACATTAACTTGTATCAGTCGACATCGCAGATTGCCACTATTCTCCGGGTCGTACAGTTAATCATTTTTTTTTATTCACTGAAGTGTATATCACAACAAGAGTTTCTGTACCCCTCTCGGTGCTTCGGCACTATGTGAGGGGCACATTTTCACCTGTACCCCGGGATCGAATATAATCGAGAGCCCGCGCCGGGAAACGAACCCAGGACCGCCGAACCACGGTCGGTTGCTAAACCAACTGCGCTGCGACGAGTCGTACATGTACATAATTCCAAATGGAAAATCCCAAAACTGTATGATAACAGAAAGTATGAATAACTGTCATGTTCAATTTTGAGCTTTTTCCTTCTCGCTTCTCCAAATTTATTTCCAAATTTTGATAAACTCCTGTACATAATTCCTAATGGGAAATCCCAAAACTGCATGATCCGACTCTATTTGGAGGGGATATTTTTTCTAGCCATACCATACAACTTTCTGGTCAACTCAAGTTCGGTACATGCATTTTGCAAAAGGCAATTGCTCGCCAGCCAGTGCAAAAGAGAAGAATGCTTGAGGCCGGCGCGTGTTGCAACGTCCATCCGACTAAACGCTCATAAAATTGCATCAATGTCGTTTGGTTTTAATTAAGTCGCCGAGCATGTTGCACACACTCACATAACATAGTCTACCCGATTCAATGGAGGAAGGAGGAGGGGGGGCTTTTTCTATTTTTTTTTTTGCTTCCTTTTAAATTAAAAATAAATGCTAACGCAGCAACGTTTCCAGCTAATGCGATAAACGCCAATGCACCACCGGCTCTCCCGTTCTAGCGTGCGAACGCCGGCGTTTAGCTCGTAAGTAGAAAGACTGACTCGTGGCATGTGTCGTCCTCCACGAAATGCAGTCAAAGGCGAGAGCCATTCCCCCCGCCTATTCTCTCGGCTCGTTCTTTCATTCTTGTGGACATTGAGGAACGGTTTTCACCCGCGATTCTTTCTACGAAGAAAGAGATGCCCTGGGCAACATTTTATGTTGGCGCCTCCTCAACCACGCTTTCTCGGGAAATCGCAAATCGTCCCCACGTTCACGAACGAGGAGGAATTCCAAACAATATCAATACTAGAATAGGAAGAAGAACGTCTGGGTTATATTCAATAATGGGGGTTGTGCCCGGGGTAGACCGGACAAAAAAGACGATCGAGAGTGTAATTTTAAATAATAGTTTACTATTATTATATTAGAAGAGTTATCGCCAATTCTAGTTCGTCTATTTGGTCCGGTCTGTCCCGGGCACCACCCCCATTATTGAATATCAATACTGAACATCGAAACGAATGTTTATTTGAAAAAAATTGAGTAACTGCTTGATTGTCCCGTATCATGAGGCGCCCTCTAGTGACACGCGGGTGAAGCCATAAATTAATTTCATTTGATGAGTGCTTCTGGCGGTACCCGAAAGAACCTAAGGTTGCCTGATGACACTCATGCCTAAATGGATCACAATTTTTACATAAATGTGTTCACCCAAATTACTGAGTTAGTATGCAATTACTCTCCAGCAATTCTTTTCATACAAGTTAAGCGAAAAGTTGTCAATTTTTATGGCATGTCCGGCATTCAGGGGGCCATTCACGCCTTTAAAACTACATCAAGCGTCAGGCCCCGCATTGCTTAACATCAGAGTAGAATCGTTAATGTTAGTTTTCCATGTTCTTATGTGTTTGGCACCGAGTCTCTGGAAATTACCAGCTGTTCGAGTTTCAACTGGTCTTCATTGTCCGTGCTGGTCCCCCACACTCAAAACAAAGCCCTGCCTCCCCGCTATGTGTCACTGCAAAAAGCAGATTCTGCGATCGCAGCGCCACTCACGATATGTCTATATTTGGTGGAGAGGAGGAGAAGGATGAGGAGGAGGAGGAGGCAAGGGCATCTAACCGTTTCAACGCTCGCCTGCTCTCCAACGTTTGTGTGGGTGTTCGGGAAATAAATTCCCTGGTTCGCGATACGGGTCTACTTCCGCAGATTAAAGTTGTTAGCCGGAGGAAATTAGATCGAGAGAGAGAGAGAGAGAGAGCATACGCGCCCACCCCCCACCTCCCATTACCACCCCTTGCTCTCTTATTCTCTTTCGGTCCGCTCGAGACCATGAATTATTTAAGCCTTTGGGATTGAGACAAAGTGCCGCGTGACGTTCGTGGCGTGCGCCCGTCTCTGACTACGGCTTTGGCGAGCGAGCCGAGGTGATTGCACCTTTTTAATTTATTATGACTGTCTGCGGAATGCCCGCGCATGGACCACACACACACTTACATACATACACATACAAGAGTGGGCTCTAGATACTGCATCGGGCTTGTCTGAACGATGAATGAACTGTGAGCCGCCTCAACGATCACAGCTCGGATCTCTCGTCCCTTAACAGAGTAAAACGATTTTTTTTTTCATTCCTCCCAATTCTCATCTTGCCGGGTAATCTTTGAAAACTAGCTTTGCAAAAAAAATCAGATCGCTAGAATCAATTTGAGAAAATTTAAATACGGAACACTAATGAAACTGAAATGGTGAATTCGGGGCAGGCCAAATGAAGAAGACGAACCGAGTGGCGAACTCGCTTTTATAATAATATTTTACTATTATTTTAAATAGAACTGGTAATTGCGAAAAATAAAGTTTCATGGCAATTTTCGCAATTACCAGTTCTAATCAAAATAATAGTAAAATATTATTATAAAAGCGTGTTCGCCATTCGGTTCGTCTTCTTCATTCGGCCTGTCCCGAATTCAC
>JAQGBY010004694.1:0-16060 GCA_034698785.1 Mycogona germanica | reverse complement strand
CCATTTTTTAAGTTTGAAGCGAAAGGGAGATTATCTAAAATTTGGTAACGGTTGTTTTATTATGTAATATTGAAAATAGAGATCGAAAAAGTGATCGCTAGCGAATTGTGGTGGTCTATTAAGGTTATGTAAAATGTTATGCGATTTCATCGAGCCGTTCGAGAGTTAGTCTCCGGACAGGAAAATCAAAATCTCTGTCTTATAATATAGGATTCATCAAAGCGTAAAGAGCTGACAAATGGTAATATTTTTAAACCTAACTAAATTGTCCCACACATAAGTCTACGTCAAGGGATAGCAGTCTAGCACAGCGACGGACCTGTCGCGTTTCTACTGGATTCTCTGGACGTTTAAATGAAATCTGGGAAAGCGAGAGAAATCCAGAAAATCCTAGTCGTTTCCGATTAGGTCTCAGGACACCCCTGTCATTAGTCTATGTGGAATGGAGGCAAGATGGTGACGGTGAGATGATGGGGAGGGAAGTGTGGGTGCAAGTTTTCGCTGAGGGAATAATAAAAGAGTTGCGCGTATGTAAACGGGCGCAACCAACGCCGTGTTGCCAACTCCCTGCAGACGCCGAAATTAATGATGGGAGCAAAAAAAAAAAAAATTGCAGGCTCCGGGGCGGCAACAGTATACACACACCGAGAACGCCGCCGAAAATAAATCAAACGGCTACGCTACATTACGCATGTAGGCATAGCGTCGACTCACTAACTTCGAGAAGTTGACTTTGGAAGAGACGAAAGGGGAGGAGGAAAAAATCGGCATCCAATTCGCTCGCTTTAGCGTAACGTAACGGGCAACCATGATTTTCTATACAACCTTTGCCTCCTGGAAATCGTTGAAGATCATGTAACCTGCTAGCATCCTTGAGTTGGTTTCAGAAAACCCCAATTGTGCTTGAGATTGGGGCAGAATGGGCCTTCGAGATTGCAGGCCCTTTCCCGTAATACAGATCGAGCGCTCGAATGATATCGAAAGTCGAACGCACCCTTTTTCCAACACCTGTTTTGCGTTTCACGTGCACATTGGAGTTGGGCGAATTTCAATTTGAGAACGAATAAGCCTTTTCTGTACGGGCGGAGTCGACCATTGTGTACCATTTTCCATTTAATTCACGTGCACGCATCAGATGGGCGAATTGTCATTCGAGAACGACTTACTTTTTTTGTCTCAGTACGGACTCGTCGATTTTGTTCCCATATCTAAACGCAACCTGCTCTATCGCTATTATCGCAAAATTTATTTTCATTTTTGCTACACTGTATGTGCGAAGTTGTCCAGTCAAACTTTCCCCCAACTTTTTCTGAAAACTCCCTAAAAAATTGGACAGGAGTAATACATCATTCGAGAGTGAAACACAGCCATTTCCAGATTGGAGACTTCGTAATATTAAAAAAAGGAAATATATTCTGAAACGTCGCATCTTGCGAACGACAAAAAAATTGGACTGGGATTTTCATCTCGACGACACTGCGCTCAATGTCCGACTCACTTTCCACTCAAATTTATCAGTTGTCTGAGAGAGATGGCAACTAAAAAATCCAAAATTTATTAACACGAACAAAACGTTTAGACCTGGGCTCGGCGATAAGACATATACTGCTTACGTCATGTTTTTGGGGAAACTGGCAAACGTTGACTCTTTGGTAAACCGCGAATGATATTGCACTTTCTCGCGAAACAAAGTTGTTTTTATTTAATTTAAAAATTTAGTTATGCACATGATCATTTTGCAGACGTCCCTACAAGTATTTCAGATGCAACATTGTCAATATCGACGATAGAAGAAACGCTTTAAGAACGAAGCGAGAAAGAAACTGCTTTGTACAAGCAGAGGAAAACAATTAAAAAAAAGAAATCGCTGTTCCGTATCCAATCATCAGCCGGAAGTTGGAAATACAAACGCACCCACCAAGCGACAATTCCACTCTCAGGGCCCACATTTTGGTCTTTCAAATCATATTCTCATTCTCAAATTACGTCATCTGCGCATGCGCATTGGGGATTGTGCGCATGAGCAGATGACGTAATTTGATTTTGAGCATCAGATTTGAAAGACCAAAATGTGGGCCCAGCTCCCAAATTTATCTCAAGAATGAATTTTGTCATGAAATCCAATATCTAGAGAATGATTTACGTTGAACTACACAATTTTATAACACAAATTCGAGGTGTGACGTCAGTTTGTGTCGCTCGCCCCAGTGACGTCACCAGATCTGCTTGGCACTCGCATTCCCGAGGTAGAAGACGCCCGAAAAATGCCAGAGGTCTCGAACGGGAATTGAACCCGCGATCACGACCTATTCGTTTTTTCATTAAAAATACAGAAATTAAATGAATCGTTTTTCCGATGAATCGAAAGTTTAAGTAATTTCAGAAAAGAAAAGCTGTTTTTTTTTCGGATGTCATTTGTTAGATTTGGCAAAAAAATGTGCTGCAGGACGAGGAGATGAAGAGAAGGAGGAGGAGTGTGAAGAAGAAGAAGAAAAAACAAAAGGGCGTGATGTCATATCCGATCGTGTCACCGAATTTGGCACGTCACCATAGCAACTTTCATCCGAGCGGAACACGAAGCCGGCAACTATGGCATCAATTGAAAATCTGTCCTCGAGAGCGACGTCAAAAATCACAACCCCGCAAAATCGTATTGTATATTGAAAGGGAGCGGATTAATGTCGTCAATTAAAATGCTAATTTCGCTCTTTCACAGAAAGCGAGGCGCGTGAACGCATTTTTTCTACTTCGGGAGACCTCCGGACACGAGAAAACAAAGTTGTAAAAACGGGGAACAGAAAATAAAAAGGAATAATTCGCTTAGTCGCTCTAGCACTAAGTCAGTGCCATTAGTGCATTATCGGCCAACTCTATTCGTGAGTTAATCTGATAGCCTCAAAAGGAGAAAAAGAACCAGCAATATATCAAGAAAACTAGCAATTAAGTTAAAGATGCGCCCAATAAGAAAAGAACATGACTATGTTGAAGAACAAGATAAACACAAATGTAGTGAGAAGTTCACCAATAGTAATCAACAATAAAACGGTCATCTTGACACATTTTGTCGATGTTCTTCAGACTTCTTCATTATGATGACCATTTGTCCTGGACATAGAGTCGATTTCTGCCAAAGTCCAGATCAAAGAACCAACAGTATCTATTGGAAGATGTGATTAAGTGAAGTTTTTAAATGAATAAAGAGTCTACAGGTTAATATGGTGCTGGTTCTGAAGTTAGTTGATGATGGTCATCTCTAGAGGTCGTTAATTGATTGCGCAATGCCATCTACGTTTGAGAGAGAACACCTCAAGACAAAAGGACATTGAAGCGAACTAAAAGACGACAACAGCATAACCTTTTTACTCACGAAAAGCAATAATTTCGAAGGTCGTCAGCCCAAGCACCTCTTTAGCTCGACATGAGCCAAACCAGAGGAAGTGCAAATGGCGTCCTCTAACGGAAGCGCGGAGAATTAATCAAGAAACGCGAGCGTTCAATTTGGGAAAAAAGGGAGAGAGAGAGAGAGAAAAAAAATGCCACTGCCGTCGCATTACATTCGACTGAAAGGCATTATTAGGATATTTTTACGAGTCGCTCAAGCGCGGAGCTAAGAAAAGCTTCTTAGATGCTGAGCGTTGGTGAGGAGCGCGCACGCGCCAAACTGAAGAAACGGGGCAGGGGAGCGCCTAGCCTAGAGGCCTAGCCTTGGAATCTGCGCGTACAGTAAATATGGCGTCGCTCGATGGATGATGGGACTGGAGCAGAGCGAGAGAGATGGCAACGACAGTCTGGATGGAGCCTAGGACGAACGCGAATCAAAGTCAATAGAGTATAATGAAGCGAAGGGGAATGGGGGGGGGGATATCTGGGGAAAGGAAAATCGAGGAACTTCTTCCGAAAAGTTTCGACCGACGACGATGTCCATCCACTGCAAGTGAGGTCACGGCACTAACGTCATTTCCATTAAATCACGAAGCATTAATAATGTTGGGCCACGCGACTCTCTGTATTTGAGGAAAACGCGTGTGACGTAGAAGGATAATTTTCCTGTAAGTCAAACGTCATAGCGTAGTTCCAATTTCAATTGAGATTAGGGTAAATTTCCTTTTTGAGATCGTGTTCATCGCGAGTGATACAGATGATACAGATCTAATCTTATTAAAAATGGAACGCGCCCCCGCTCAGGCACGATTGAAATTCTCGTGCACAATTAAGATGGGCGCGTGGTATTCGAGAACGAGTAGTTCTTTCTCATCCTGGCACGGGCTCGTCGATCTCGTTCCAATGTCTCAACGCACCCTACCCAAGCACGTGTTTGAAAACCTCGCGCACAGCTCAGATGGGCGAATTGCCATTCGAGATCACAGTGTATTTACTTGTCGAAGCGCAAATGAATCGATTCTATTCAATGTCAAAACGCCATCAACTCTACTTGGCCACTGTATCTGTAGGATATAATTTGAGAAATGCGTTAAGGCGACATTCCGTTAATTGATAACCACATTAACATAAGCGTGACATGAGACATTGTAAATTCCCCGTTAGTTAGGAGAAATACGTAGTTTTATGTGAAAAAATATAATTCCTTTTCAGCGCAGAAGTTATCACTATGATTAGGGATCAAATGGGGGGCTGTATTTTGAATTCCATGATTTAGAGCGCGTGAAAAAGATAGCATGCCAAATAGCTGTAAATTATACGGTATTCGAAATTCATTGTTGGAGCGTCATCTGAACGGTGGCTCCGTACGTCATTGGCCACTCGGCCACAGTTCGACCACCATCATTGGAAGTGGCTGACCACCCTTCTTCCGTCAGCGGGGCACCCGGGGCACGTCATCGCATGGTTTCCCGTTACTCGGGTCCTTCGCCAGAGTCAACAGTCGTCGAGTGAGCTTCACCCACCCCCACTCCACCCTCCTCTCACTCGGTTCGAACGCGTCGCATCATTAAATGGTGACAGCCCTGCGGCTAAAATGGATATCGATTGCAACGCGACTGTTGCCAACGAAATCTATCGCGCGCCGCCCAACATTTACACACACGGGCCATCCGCCACCTTCCACAAAGATACAGGCCCAGGCCGAGCGCCACAGAGCGTCACCACAACTAGCGCATTAGCAGCTGCTGAATTTCCCCCCCCCCCCCCATCTCTAGCCTACGTCAGATGATGTCATCGATCTTCAGCCGTGGTCGTGGGTTCAATTCCAGGCAGATACTTCTGAAATTGCTAGGGCGAAGGAATCTCAAACACAATCGCCTTCTGTCGGAATGGAAGTGGAAAGAGAACAGGTGATGACGTCACACTTTTGGCGAGAAGGAAAAAGAGGTCTCGAACTGATGATGCGGAGTGGGGCATGAGGGGATCGGATCTGACAGGCAAACACACAATGCACCTGACCAGACCCGGTTTTATTTTGCTTGCGAGGAGAAGAGGTCTCGAACCGAAGTAGTGGAGTGCGGGGGATTGGATCTGGTAGGTGCTGCCCTCTGGTGACGCGGGGGCGAGGGTGCTGCCCCGTGTGGTGAGGCAATCACACGATGCACCGATCCGACACTCGTTTCCGGTTCTGAGAATGGCAAGTTCAACTTGAGGCTTTCTATCAGCGTATCTCCCCCCTCCCACCAAATCTCGTTTCATGTCGGTTCAATCTGACGCTGCATTTTTATAGAGACTATTAAATATTTATGGACGATATCTTATATAGACAGGAATATTGCTTACAAATAACGGTGTGTGTCGTGTGTGCATCGAGCAAACAGATAACCGGAATTCGATTAAGAACTAATTTGTGCCCTACACTCGAAATCGACATTTCATGTACTGTAGTACTGTACTGTACAAAATGCGTTGTATATAATTTATTGGCTCGTACGGTGAATAAAACTAGCAATGGAAGGGGGTTGAGGCGAGAAACCGTGTTTACCTTCGTGGTTGCTTGGCCAAATAATCAATTATGACCTGATTTATTATTATTTATTCAATGGGTTTCGATCACAGAAAGGGGTAATGCGGCATGCATTATCCTAAGGGGGGGGGGTGAGAAGGGGATCGCAAACAAAATTTAAAAACCACACTCTTTTTTCTCTGTTGTTGTTGCAAACTGGGCAACTTACCATATTGTGGTCCCGCAATAGTTTCGCATGGGATAAATACTGTTAGGAGTTTGCGAGAGATTGAAATCGGTTCACACCATGAGAGGAGCCGATTTCGCACCAAGATGTTTTAAAAGTCAGAGAGCCGCACTTGAGATAGATTTTTCAATCCTCAGAAAAAAAGACAACAAAGTTTGTCGTTGTCGAGAGAGACGATAATTGTAATTGGCGAAACAGGGCTCCTAGTGTGACGTCGTCCTGTCCACCGCACTGGAGATCGACAGCGAAAATTCGTCCACTCGTAGTTCTTAGTTTCCCCCAACCCCCGAACAACAAATGTCGACTTACTGGTAAGAATTGGACTCGGGTGGGTTTAGAGTTAGAGTGGAGACGAGCTAGAGCTTGAGAGTGAGAGAGATAGAAAGAAGAGAATCTTGAGCGCGTAAGACGTCGGTCGAGAATTATTCGAAGATTATCTGCAATGCGGTAACGTTGCGAGTCAACTATTTTTAGTCGAACGCCGGGAAAAGCGTTTACTCTTCCCCCGAAAAACCGCTTCTGGGCACAAGAAGAGGCAACAGCTGATGAGTCGGGGGTTCGAAAATTGAACGATGGAGAGAGAGGATCCGTGAGAGAAGTTCGGTCGACGACAGGCTAGCCTTAAATCGACATAGGTGACGCTCCAGTCGCCTCACAAACACACTCAATGGCTGAGAAGTAGCTACTCTGAGAATATTTGGTGCTCCTGAGGTACATAGCGAAAGCGATGGTTTCATTCGTTGCTCACTAGATGGCGATGCGAGCCTGCACTAGAACTAGAGACTCACCTAGCGGAAACCCTCTAATAACCTTTTTAACACAGGGTTTTTGCAAAATACATTTCGAAACACTCGATACACCTCGAATAAAAGGCTCTAATATAAAACAAAGATAGGATACAGTATTTTTATCTCCTGATTTCGCATCTCACGAACGGCGTAACCCAGCGTTTTCAAATTTACGCAGAATGTAGTGGGACGCCAATTTTAAGGTCATCGCAACATACTTCAGGTTTTTATGTCGTTGCGTTCATAGGAGATACGAATTGAAATCTAGGAACATATGCGAGCATGTAGTTGGCCACGTCTCCGCAGACTGTGTCGCCATCTACCGGCATTTAGGGAGGACTAAGAGGCGGGACGTTTGAATGATGTTGCAGTTGGGGTAAAAAGAGGGTGTGTCATGAAAGCCAAACTTGTGATAGATTTAGAGACGCCAGGGTTATCGATACAGATGGAAAGTTTAGGGGCAAAAATCCTTCTTTTTTCCGAAGCCCAAGAAACCTAGTGTTGCGCGATAGTCCTAAACCATTCGATAGTAACGTATCGATAGTTTATTTCCCCGTTTTATGATCGCGGGTGAAGCCGGGTCATCTGTCCTAATTGTATATTTTGTCATTTCTTGTCCGTTCATTAAACATTCGAGTGTCGTTGATCAATTTATTAAGGCTTAGGCCTGACTTATACTTTGACCTTTTTAGCAGCCAAATCCAGGTAAAATAGATTTTTAAAAGCCTCGAAACGGGTCTCTAATTTGCATATAGACCACACACGTCAAGAGTCCGCGAGGCAATGAAAGCCCAATTAGGTCGCGGTGCCGCAATTGACATTCTCTGACTTCTTCTATAGCGATGGCCGCCCCAACTTTAATTAAAAGCCAAAAAGGTGTGAGCAGACCTAGGCCAACGCTGATGATAAATTTAAGCACGGGGTGGCGCGGCGGTCTCGTCAGCGCTAAATATGTGTGAACGCGCGGCAACACCGATCTCGCTTAATCCTCTCAATTGGGTCGCAGCACGACTGCAGCCAGTGTTACAGTGTGCGTTCACCGACTGCCTAAGTCTATTCGTTGTTCATTTGTGCAAACACTTTTACCTCCCCCCTTTAACCACCAATTTATTTTAAGGCATTTCAGCAGGAAGCCACCAGTAGACCCACTATTCCCTTTTGTACAAGGTGCGACAGAAAAACTTGTCACCAACGAGGAACTGCCAACAAATCCTTTATTATAAAACTAAGGATTGGATTTTCCTGTTCGGAGACTAACTCTCAAACGGCTCAATGAAATTGCATAAAATTTTACATACCGTTAGTACACCATCATAATTCGCTAGCGACGGAATTTCAGATCTCGATTTTCAATATTTAATATTAAAATTACCGTTATCAGATTCTGGATAATCTCCCTTTCGCTTCAAACTTAGAAAATGGCGTCTCCACATCTAAAGCATGGCGTCGTCGATTTCACGCGACAACCAAGCAAACCAGATAACTGATCCAACCAACAAAACCAGATAACAGTTCCAACCAAGCACACCATACCACATACTATTACTGGAATAATATTTTCAATATAAAAATAAAATAAAATAACAATATTAAAAAATATAAAATAATCATATAGATGTTTTAAAAAAGATTCTTTTTCAATTTAACACTGAATGACGTTATTCCGATTTTTCAAAAGGTCAAAAATGTAATCGAAAATCGGAATATCGGAAATATAAAAAGAGGCAGAAGGTAAGAAACAAGTTGTCGAGTGCTTGAGAGGATAGCGTTAAATTAAATTAAACTGATAACGTTTGCGTTTATCGTGTGTTATTGTGTGAACTTAAAATAGCCGGTAAATTTAAACAATTAATTTTTTATTTTATTGGTGGTTACCCAGGCAAAGCCGGGCACCCTTCTTGTAAATATATCTAGTTCCAGAGCGTCGCGCCAAAGTTTGATCCAACAACATTTTATTCCCAAGTATAGCGCTTTATAATCTGCTAATTAATCGGTAGTTATTTTTGCGAGCGCCACGGCCGTTAACGTAAGCATCGCAGATATGTGTAACAAGGTATTAATGACGTAGTACACACACCGGGGCTCCGAAAATGCCGGAAAAATAACGATAACAAAAACGGATTGAGCGCGTTATGAGATCCACTCGGCCGGAAACATTCTTTCTGTTTCATGGACGAAATTCTCCTATTCCCCCCAACATGGTCGATGTATCCGCGTCGATGGTCCGCGACCGAGAGGGGGACACCCTCGTTCATACGATTCAGTTTACTGTAAACAGATAGGCAGGACCGACCGGGATCTGCTCCAGAGGACCGAGTCACATCTCTCTCTCTCTCTCCCTCTCTTTCTCTGGATACCTGGATCGGTGCCAAAGTGTAGGTTCGCAAACAGAGTGTGGAGAGATTTACGGCCAGTCTGGTTTAAATGTATGGTTAAAAACAGCAGGTTTGGATGCAGAAATGTTGACCCGCACGCACAAATTTATTGCTGCCCCTGGATCATACATCAGTGCGTGCATCGAACTATTGCAGGCGAGCAACCCAATAATCCGCTCAATCAAATCCCCCGTTTACATTACTAGAAAAGATCGCGATCTTTCTCTTATTTTAAATGAAATAATCGCAGGTCCATGAAACATCTCCTAAGAGCGTCAGTGAAACGCTCCATTAATGATGAATTCTCTAACTCGATTCGTGTTCACTGAACGCAGCGCTCCGCTCCCGAAATAACATGAGCGGCAATGGCACACTGAGAAAGCGCTCTCTAAGCGGTAGACTGAAGAGCGCTCTTGACGGAATTTAAAGTCTACAGGCAGCGCCATCTATTGGTACGATAATGAAGCGCTACATCGCGACATACAGTAAGTGTAAATGCAAAGGATTGTGGAGCTTAGATCGTGATTACGTGGATCCGACAAAAGATCGCGATCTTTCCTTGTATTAATGTAAACGGGTACTAACACTGTTATTTAACACATTGAGCCAGTTCGCGTAAACTTATTTTGCCTACAATTCAACTGTGAGGATTCATAAATGCTCCATTCATATTTTTGTCGGTCTAGCAACTACTTCCGATTGTTTAAGAGCATCCTGGACGATGGAACGAGCGTTGATTCCAGGAAATAAGAGCGAGAAATTCATTAAATATTTTATGAGTTTCATTTTAACGGCTGCCATCATAAACGTGTTGTCACCTCACTTGACATTCCAATTCTGCACCGCACCGATCAACTATTTTGGGAAACCCGGACATCATCCCAAAATCGTGGGGCCCAACGTTATAATTACAAAATTCACATTGAATAGGGGAACATTTTCTGATTCTAATTTGGATTTTTATCGCCGTCACAGATGGGCCGTTCGGGCGGTTAGAAGAACTAATTTCAAAATAGTCGGATGCTAACCGGAAATACTGAATGCCTAACATATACAGGTACATGTATAAAGTACAGTAGAAAAAATAAGTCAACTTCAATTGCAATAATAATTATTGTGAATTTATACACCACAGTAGAAAATATGTATAACAAGAATGTTACCCGGCTTTGACTGGGTTTACAGTAACTACCAATTAAAATTAATTGTATTATATTTTTTAATATTGTTATTTTATTTTATTTTTATATTGAAAATACTATTCCGGTATTAGTATGTGGTATGGTGGGCTTGGTTGGAACTGTTATCTGGTTTACATGGTTGTCTCGTGAAATCGACGACGTCATGCTTTTGATGTGGAGACGCCATTTTTTAAGTTTGAAGCGAAATGGAGATTATCCAAAATTTTGTAACGGTTGTTTTATTATGTAATATTGAAAATTGAGATCTGAAAATCCGTCGCTAGCAAATTGTGATGGTGTACTAATTGTATGTTAATTTTTATGCGATTTCATTCATCCGTTCGACAGTTAGTCTCCGGACAGGAAAATCAAAATCTCAGTTTTATAATATAGGATTCGTCCGATCATCTAATCCTACTAAATCCTAGAAAACAAAAGTTCGTATTTGATTTTGATTTTGACAGTTGAATGTGTTCGCGCCTCAGTGAGCAAACAAGAGCCGAAACTCTGTTTGCGCATTTTTGTAGAGCAATTTCTAAGCAGCAGTGTTTGTCTGAAGAACTACAGAGAGCTCTGTAAGAGTGAAGATGCAAAAATACAAACATTACTTACGAAATAAGCGCCACATCTATACGAGAGACGAAAACCCAAACAATGCTTCTGGCGCAGAACCAGAGCCAACTTAAATGCAAATGCTCGATTTTTATACGGTCGAGATGACACGAACCCAAAAGAGAAGGGGAACTGAGGGAGCTGAGTGGGCTGGGTTCATCCCTCCCCCTTAAACTGCGTCTGTAGGAGGGGTGGCGAATGGGTGAGTGGTGTCCGTGAAAACAGATGACCCAATGATCGAGTTGGACCGCGCCAGGCCCAAGTTGGGGGGTGGGTGGTGGGAACTTCCGGATGCGGATTTAGGTGGATTCGACGGAATTGTTCGGTGACCCGCTTGCTCTTGTGTCGGACGAGGAGGACCCAGTTCAATTTCATATCCAAGCCATTCGAGTCGGCGGAACAATATTTTCTTTTTTGCTTATGGGGTGGGAGGGAGGGAGAAGAGAAAGAAAAGTAGATGGCGACCGGACGGACCGTGAAACACTTTCAATTGCGTCATAATACTGCTGCGAAAGCACGTGTTTATGGCCCTAGACACGCGTCCACAGAGCTAGAGAAAGCCCTAGCTCGTTTCCACATTGTATATATAGATGTAGGAGGCGACGCGTAGTCCGGATGAACCCTTTCGTTTGAGATGGTGGCGCGGCCCTGGGCTGATGGCCGTTGCCACTGTCAGAGACAACCGCCGTCACTCATTAGAGGCGCGTCAGCTCATTCGACGTCGACCACCAGCGCCCTCTACATTCGCAAACGTCTACAAGTTGCTGACAGAAATGAGAAGCGCATCTTGCCAGTTTAACAGGATGCACTGCAATACTGCAATGTCTGGAACGTAAATTCGTCATGTATTCTAACGTCATGGCGATGGCGCCGCGTCACGTGAATTAAAAACATATTTAAATTGCCAAACGTTTGACAATTTAACTATCTCTTCTCTTCATAATCTATCCTATTTTTTAAAATACACTCCGAGGTTTTAATTAAATAGCAATTCTGGATCTAGTGTGGCAAATGTAACTGGCATCACTGGTAGCACGTGATTGACACACGTGGTAGCGACAGCGCCATTTTTGGTCAAGTGGAGACGCCATCTTGGAATTTCCCTTTTTAATGGCATTAATGACTTCAACGACTGATATCTCGAGAAATACGCAAAATCAAGATTTGAAATAAGTTGCACTCAACTACAAATTAGCGGAACTATCTACAGCAGAAATTCTATTCAATTTCGTTAAGCCGTTCCTAAAAAACGCCGAGACGAACAGTTGATTAATTCAACTTCAGTTCATTCAGTTGAAACATTCAAATTAAACAAAGTTGGCTGTTCTTTCCAGTGTTTGGACAGCTCACTAACCGCACAACGCAGCGTTCTGAAAGTTACGCCTAATGTAGTTCCGCAAATTCTACGGGGAACACTGCTTATTTCTGTTATTTGTGTCGTTGCGTTTATGAGATATGATTTGAATGAACAAAAATAACACAACGTCAACGAGTTACCATTGCCAGCATGCTCAATCCACATGATGCACGAGGGAAATGATATATATGTAGACATGTGCCGCCATCTAACGGCGGTTGTGGGGAGTAAAAGGAGGAAAGGGTTATTTTTCAGGGCGCAGATGTTGAAAAAGTATGGATGAGGTCACTGTTTTGTGTTTACTCAACGCGTGTGTCGATTAATTGTAGTGGTGACAATCGAGTTTCGCCAAACAGCTTTCGCCGAGAGTGAAGAAGACAGAACCAAAAAAAAAAAAAAAAAAAATGGCGATCGTACGATAGAACAAAGTAAGGACGAGCGCTAAACCGAACGAAGTTTGTGTGTGTGAAGCAAAAAAGTGGGGCGTTGTTAGGCAGGAAGGAAACGCCGTGGCCACCGCCAGCAGCAGCACCGCCGCCGAAGACGACGACGCCCACAAAAGAAGCAAGCGAACCTAAGAGAATGTCAACAGCGACGCCATTGAGCTTTTTTCCATTCCCTTTAGCATCTCTCTCAGCTAAAATGATACAGCCAACGAGATGCCGACACGCACTAGAGAAAGTAAAGCGTTCAGTGTATAGACTAAGGGCGGAACAAAATGGCATCACAGGGCAGAAAGGATCCGGGATTTTATTTTCATGATTAGTATCCGCCTGCTCAAATAATAATAGCCAAGCATGATTGAGTCGAGTGCGTTTAGACATTGGAACGAGAGAGGCGAATCCTCGCTTCACCAGAAAGCACAGTTCGTTCTCGAATGACCATTCGCCCATCTCAAATGCGCACGAGATTTTCAAAACACGTGCTGGAGAGTGGTGCGTTTGGACATTGGATCGGAATCGGCGAGTCCGTGCTAAGACAAGAGTATTTCTGGGTCTCCAATGACAATTCTCCCATTTCAAATGTGCACGATAATTTCAAATCACGGGCTGGAGAAGGCTGCGTTTGACTTTCATTATCATGTGGCCACGAGATCTGTATTTCAGGATAGAGCCTGCAATCTCGAAGACCCAATTTGCCCCAACTCAATCCCAATTCACATTTCTCAAGTCCTCTGTGCAAGGGGACAATGACTTAAGTTCTCGGCTTCTACCCTACACCACTATTTCCTTGACTCCAGTGGCCTCGCCGAAGACAAAGAAGACGAACGTGTGTCTGTTTAAACAGTATCCGTGTTTGTAGCTCAACACTTTTAATACCCCGTCTTCAGCAGAAATATCGAACGACTTTGTCACACACACTCCACACATCGAAAAAAACGTCACGCACTTTGTTTTCATTACTAGCTTTGAAGACCTTCGAGAAAGGGCTCCAAGAAGAAGGGCCATTTGTTTTCTTAGCTACACCAGCAAGTCGTGTCACCCCCAAACTAAATTCCAGTCGATCTTTCAAAAATTAGTTTTCATGCGAACAACTTAGGGGGTGTTCCATTAGCATCCTTTCCCCCCTCGACCCCAATTTGATGAGACGAACCACTTTCGAAGATTATTTAGAGGCATTTTTCCCAGTCTCGCAACTCTTTGATTTGTTGAACGGCCGACCGTCAATAAACAATTCCTGTTCAGTCCAAAATGCGGACCTCCGTCTTGACTCGATCTCTATACGAGCTTGTTTGTTCTTGATGGCTGTTGTCGAAAACTTGAATACGAATAGGGGTTTGTGGGTGTCCTAGGAGGGAAGGGGTTGGTGAGGGGGGGATGGAGAAACCGCATCGACGTGCCACGAAAGAAATGACAAAAGTCCTCCACAATAAATCGATTCGGTCCTTCATACTGTGACTGATAAATCGATTTTCGCCTAACCCGTCACTTGCCGCTCATAGACAGTGGCTGTCGTCTCTAGGCCCTTAACTGCATCAGAAGATTTGGTGAAAATGTATATAGTCAGGAGTTTCAGGAGTTTCGCGGGGAACGAAGAGCTAAGTCAATGGGAACGCATGCAGATGTTCGATTTCGCGCTCGACACATAAAATAAGTTTGATGCGGGCATTTCATTCGTGACAATCGTGATTTGTTGGAATTGATGCGGATGGCGTGACGCGATCAGATATATATGGTCACGTATCCGACGCGGGCGAACACATAGTCCGCACCGGCATAATCAGTTACGCTCACGACACGCTAACAACTCTTAAGTCACACGAGATTCCCTCATTTTTACGATAGACAACGACGGGAATCGAACCCGGGATCGTCGCGCCACATTTCAGTCAATCAGATCATGATCACGAGAGGGCGCTAGGATCGCTGGAGACCAAACCGAGTACTAGTTCTATTTACTGTGATCGGAATCTAGTGTGGCAAATGTCGTTGGCGCACGTGAGCGCGACGACAGCGCCATTTTGGTCAAGTGGAGACGCCATCTTGGAATTATCCTTTCTAATGGCAATCAATGTTTAAAACTTTAACGATCGATATCTCGAGAAGTACTCAAAACCGAGATCTGAAATAAGTTGCGCTCGACTACAAATTTTCGGAACTATCTACAGGTCAAATTTGATTCAATTTCGTTAAACCGTTCGGAAGTAAACGCCCGAACTGACAAATTAAAGAAAAATATATAGAAGGAAGGATACATTTTAAAGATTATATTACAGTAGCTTCCGGTTAATATGAAAGTGTAATTATCCTAGAAACAGAAATGTTGAGTCAACGAGCCAGACTCGAGCGATTATTTATATTTGAGAAACCAATATGGCGGTCGTTTTATTTTTGTTTATAAAACTGTTGTTGCCCTCCGAGGCCATGTGATAAGACCGTCTCCGGTAACAACAGCTACGTCATGGAATTGAGGGCGTTGATTCGTTGGCGTTCGAAATGCGGAAGCCCCGATGGGCCCGATGTTTGGTTAGTGGCTTTCGTAAATATAATAACATTACTAGATAAACAAGTTGAAAATAGATAGAATATTTTAACATAGTTGGCACCGTTACGGTTAGGGAATTTTCTTGAAGACGCTGTTTATTCTGATAACGCGGTAACAGCTGCAACAACTGAACACTGTTTTCATATTCGATCGAATAGTTAGGCAAAATTTGACTGGCGGCTCGATGAAAACACACTCGTGATAACAACATAAAGGTTTAGCTGATATTCCTATTTAGAATCAGTTCAAGTAGAGATTCGATAATATCATTCACAAGAAGGGTGCACGGCTTTGACTGGGTTACAGTAACCACCATTGAAATAAACACCCTTTAAATTTACCAGCTATTTTACGTTTACACGATAACACACGATAAGCGTTTACATTTTAGACATTTTGAAAAATTCGAATTTTCACGTGCTATAATAAAGTCATGCAGTGGTCTCTCTATATGTTTTCTTTATATTTAAAAAATTTGGATTTTCAATCGTTTGTCAATTGTTATGTTAAATTGAAAAAGAATCATTTTTAAAATATTTATTTTATTATTATATGTTTTTTAATATTGTTATTTTATTTTATTTTTATATTGAAAATAGTATTCCGGTAATAGTATGTGGTATGGTGT